>APFE030319065.1:195284-227914 GCA_000404065.3 Pinus taeda
CTGCCACAAGCTGCAGGCAAATTGCAAAGAAAAAAGCAGACCAACGGTTGAATGAAAAGCCTGGAGATTGGTTCGTGGAAATTATTTCAAACATAGTAGTAACGGGTTTCTCTTAGCAATATCATGAAGTTATTTGAAACAGTAACGGTTTTCTGATATGAAAATATTTGAAACATAATAGCAATGGCTTTCTGCTATGAAAAGAACACAATAAACGTAGGAAGTAACCGCTATATTCTATCTAGGGTTCTACAACTCTATGAATAGGTGACAATGCTGAGAGTTTACTCGTTTCACTGTGGGTGTGGTCAAATTTGGATTCGCCCCGACGTAAGCTGTAAGACTTGCTTCAGTAACAGTCTCGCGAATTATCCTCCTTCGATATCAACACTTAGCATGATTACGATACAACACAAGAACTATATTCCAAAAGGAAGAATGATTGCATAGCTTACCGGGATAAATTTATCCTAATTGATTATTGTTATTCATCAGATTGGGACGGATTTATCAGATCACCTCAAATGGCCAATTTCCTGCAAGGCAAATTGCTGGACAATATCTGGCTGGCATGCTCAGGAGTAGTTTTGCAATTTCTGGGCAGCTTTCGTCGATGACAATTTCACTCTGAACTTCCAATTTTCTTCTAACTTGAACCTTATTCACTTGTCCAGTAACTGGCATAAACAAGAGGGCCTTTGTGGCTTTCTGGTAGCCAGCACAAGTACTACCGTTTAGCACCTCTGGTTCGAGCATCCATGGCGGGGCTACCAATAGAGCTTCTACTGGATGACTTTAATTACAGTTCTCGGACCCCTGTAACAAATTTATCCAGTTCAAGCTCCTGCAAATTTAACAATCAAGGAAGGAGAGATTAAAACCGTAATAATAACTCTAATTAGATATGATAATCATAGATTGCTCCCATAAGCTGTTACAATGAAGTCTTACCCCATTCAAATACATCTCTACAAGGCCTGGTAAATCAGTTCTCGCTCAGAAAGTTTACAGGATTCGTTTTAACGACTGCGTCTGAAGTTCACCTGATCCCAATACATCGCCTGCATAGCGCACAATAACAGTTTCAGAAAATGGGCACAAACAGCTCAGTAGTGTGAACCCCTCAACGTGCTGGATGAACCCAAATGAATAGTGAATGGCGGGCATACAAAGGGGTAACAGCCATCAGAGGGAGGCGGGCATGCAACATTTGAAGAATTTCTGGATGCTCGGTAATGAAGGCAGCTGGTAGATGAGATACGTGGCGAGCGGGCGCCAAAAGGATCATGCATACATCCTAACATGTTAAAGCCCGACGCGAACATGTTAACTGGGGTTGGTTAATTTCATTTTTATACGCGTAGTAACGGTTACAATATTGAAAACCGTGTACATGAATCGATATGCCACTCCTGTTATCATGTATGGTAGCCATCAAAAATAATTCAAAAATTAAATCATAGAGACAAAAACTACAATGAAAACAGGGCACTCTTATATCAACCACTAATGTAGTGTTTCTTTGATCTTCACAAGTGGCCAATGCGCTAAAAAGTGTAACTAGCATTGGGTGGATGTTCATCCATGTAAATATTCGTTAGAAAAATTCCCCAACCTGAAAATCTCGAATGCTGAAGAAGAGTGAAGATAAATTAATAAAATTTCCAGAATTTGTTACCTGGGTGATAGACTGTATGGAACAGGTTGTCGGCCGAAAGTGGGGTGTTGAATGGCAGCAAGATTACAGCTAATGCTGATATACACAGGCTTGCTCCGCTGAGCTTCGTCCAAATGATTGACTATAACCTGCACAGTTTCTTTAATTTCTAACAACGTTACACCTCCTAAAGGATTGATTTCAACTTCCAATCCAATACTAGTATTACATCACATTCTACAGACCTGAGCGCATGTAATTGTCTGGAAAGGTTAAGAAATCGTGACGCAAGAAAATAAAACAGCGGTGATAGTAAGCTTGATTTCGATAGCAGCAAGCCATGAGGAAGAGCGTCGTAACGAATAACTACGGCTACTATCTACACCGCTCTCAGAGCTTCGACAAGGACGCCCTTCTTCAATATCACTATATGAGTTTAGAATGTCAGAAATCTATTCTATCACGTAGAGCAGGCTGTATTGGAACACCCATAGATCCGTTTGGCGGAAGCGGAGCAGGCACTCTTCAAACACCCGGTTCGTAATATCAGAAACCTATCTGAAGACACCGATAGCTAAGGTGCTTTCAGCTGCCACTATGCTTCGCAAACAGGCGTCCCGGAAGCAGCAACCACCACATTTCGCTCATGCTTTTACGGGCAGATACGCTGTGGGCTGAGGCAGGGACTCGCTGCCCCGCAGCCCTTCTTGTTTTTTCCTAGAATTTGGTTGATTTTGTCTCATATTAATGCCATTTCATTTCTTTCTTATGGTACCCATTCCTTACGACACTGTAATAACTACATTTTCCTTTTTCTTGGAAATTATAGCGTCAACACACAACGATCATTCTTTCATGTTCAGCTATAGATATCAATTATTTTTCTCTATCCCATTTCATATAGGTTCATGACTTCTCCTTGTAATGGTTTATACTAAATTTTATGTTGGTATTTTGTACCGGCTGTAGGTACAATTTAGAAGGCATAAGTTGCCTGCAGTATTAACTTTAGTTAATAGTTTACCTCTGAAGTGACCAAATTCGTTATTTTGCTTTGAGGTTGGCCGCATATGCTTCAAGGGTATTTAGTGATGCTTAACGTTCTGACTTTTATACACGGTAGAGACTCATTTTAGGAATTTTTTTTCTCTCTCTTATCTATATATATATATAAAAGCCTTGTGAATTTCAGATTGTTTATGTGAATATTTCTCCTTGAGGATTGAATATAAAGTTAATCTGCCAAGAAATCATGTACCATTCATCAACTTAATTGTATATAATGTGTATGTATTTTTCAACACTTAATTATTGCTATGGATACATTCATTCTCAATTCACTCTCATTTCGACCTTAGGCCTACAATTAAGTTTGATGGCACTGATATTGTTAAACTATCGTGTAATTTTACGGTGTATGAAAAAGTTTCCATTTTTTGAATATGCATATATTGTTCTTGGTTTAACATAATTAAGCTTTCACTTCGACATAGGAGATGATGTCTCTGCATCCTTTCTCCTTTCTTCATCTTCTCTTAAGAAAACCCTTCATCTAAATACTAATAAAACTCTAATAAATCTGTACAACTAGTTTAACTTATTTCTTTTTCTTTCAGACCCAGCGATAATTAATTAAGGTTTTCAACCACACCTTCTATTCTTATTGGCTTAGCTGCGATAGATCCTCTCAATCATAATTTTCAGTAATTCTAGTGTTTGTATTGCAACAATTTCTAACTGGAAATATGCTAATATTATAATACGTCCCAACTTTTCGAACTTAAACATAGTCAATTATCCTGAAGTTGGATTCTGAATTATGTTCAGATTATAGATGTATATGCTCCATACTAAAATCAATGAAATAATACCATAACATTAATATATACATTCATATATACTTCAAGCACTAAAATCATTTCAACTAAACTTACAACCATAATTGATATGTTATTTGAGATACATGAATACTCAATGTATTCCATATTTCCTTACCTTGAAAGAATTGACTTTTATCCTACAAGGCTTTTATAGTTGTAAACCATTTATTCCTGCTACACATCTTGGTCCTAATTACTCAAGATTTTTAATAGTCAGAAGTTCAATACAACTCCATGAATTAGCAAGTAAAGTATTCTATGCGATGCATGCATCCCGAGGATAACAATTAGGATTTCCCTATTAAATTTAGGGCATATTTACACATGAATAGTAATCTACATTATCAAAATACATAATTGTGTGTACTTTGATTCATGTTATATAAACATTTGTTTAAATTTAAATATACCATATCATAAATATAGGTTTAAGTCTATTAGATATTCTCTACTCAATTTATTCAATTTCATATATTTATTATGTTTATGCAGTAATTATTTCACAGCTAGCGCATAGGATGAATTATGCATATTTTCTTTTAAAAACAACATTCCTAACTAGTGTAATTTCATATATTTATTATGTTTATGCCGTAATTATTTCATAGCTAGCTCATAGGATGAATTATGCATATTTTCTTTTAAAAACAACATTCCTAACTAGTGTACATATAGAGAGTGTTATTCTTAGCATACCATTAATCTAATAGGCCATTCTTATTATTAGTATTAAAATAGTAAAATAAAATCCTTGGAACCTAATGAGTAGCTTGGGGAATATTCAAAGAGAATGCATGTTCCTCACAACCTATGATTTCCTATCAATGATTCCCTTTGAGCTCAGACCTCCACCACTATGTATTCCTTAGTGATATATTTATAATTATTTCAAGTTTATTTTTCCTTACCAACATCCTACTTTTAGGGTCTCCACCACTTAATTACCTACACTTTTTACTTTGAATATGAAAAGTCTTTCCTTTTCCTTTAAAGCACACTTTTCTCTCTCATTGTGCTTTTCTTTTTTCTTTTCACCCAACTTATTAATTCTCTCCAGCGAAGTTCTTAGCATAATATTTCTCTCCAATTATGTTAAATTATTATCATTAAATCCTCCTTGGATTTTTAGTAGATGATTTGGGAAGGTCCACTATATGAACTTGACCAGTTAATAACTTTTTGAGAGTGTAAATAACTAGCAATTGTCCCAAAAGGTACAAAAAGAGGCCGATAGGATTATTAAATTAGAATTGTTGAATTTCTCTACAAGAGATGTTGGTCCAAGTGAATTATTAGGCAGTATAAGAGGACCCCGAATTTAAATATGGACTACTAAAACGTTCTTATAAGCCCACACTCTTTTGAAATTGATTACCCATAAATTAACCACAACACTCAAAATAAACAAATATAAACCAATGAATATGAGGATACAGGGTGGCTTAAACCCTGCAACCACCAAAATCATGGAATATAATAATTATAAGAATTTACATATCTTTTTAGCGTAAAATTACCTTAAGTTAAAAAAACAAATAAATTCAATTCCATTTCAGAAAAGAGATCCAAAGCCTTGTCAAAACATTCATTCTGCACATAACCCACCCACAATCATGGAATTCCAAGAAATAACAGCCCTCTGATACATGTTGTCAAACACATAGCAAGCATCCTCTATACTGCCACATTTGGTATACATATCTATAAGCGCATTATCTACAAAAATATCTGACTCAAGCCCACAGACACTTACATAACCATGGATATCCTTTCCCTGCAGATCCCTCAAGCTTCCACAAGCCGGAAGCATGATCGTGATGGTATGCTTAGCCGGCTCCACCCCTGTCAATTGCATTTCCCGGTAGATCTTCAAGGCCTCCTCGCAAAGCCTATTCTGAGCATAACCTCTAATCATAGCATTCCAAGAAACTGCATCTCGTTGAGACATTTTGTCAAACATTTGGTGTGCATCATCCAGGCGACGGCATTTTGCGTACATTGCTACAAGAGCACTCCTCACAAAAACATCTGACTCGAACCCACTCTTAAGAACATGAACATGAATCGCCTTGCCTTGCTGCAGAGCGGTGAGCCAAGCACAGGCCTTCAGAATGCAAGGAAACGTATAGCCATCGGGTTGAATACCTGTGCGCTGCTTTCGGCAGTAAAGTTCCAGTGCCACCATGCCTTGACATTGATTTGCATACACTCCAATCATCACATTCCATGAGAATATGTTCGGCGTTGGCATTTGATCAAAAATAGCCCGGGCATCTGTCAGTCTGCCACATTTTTGTGTACATGATTATGAGTGCGGTTTCTAATACCAAGTTTGGGTTGAATCCGGATATGAGCATGTGGCCATGCAGCCGAATGCCTTATGTAAAGGATTTTTCATTGGCAGAAGCCTGCAAGAGAGAAATGTAGTCCGGTGGAGAGTACGAACCGATTCCGATCTGCCCGTCCTGCATGGTGATGTTCCATGGCTTCATGTAATGTAGGCAGCCCCTGCTGTTATGGCGCGTGGCGCAGTATATCTATACAAATGACGGAGAAAAGGTGTACTGTTTACTGCTGAGCTATGGAGGAACATGGCATGAAGAAAACTGTGAGTAGCTTTGTCCTGAGAAAGGCTTTTGAACTTGCATCTCAGACTTTTTCAGCTCTGTCCACTTGCAGTGACTACACTTTAAATTCAAGTACATGGATAAATATGAATTGCTAGAATTTGTTCAATCGCGTGTTACACTCTTTGCATTGCATTTTTGGTAAGATTGTTAAGGACTTGTGCAGGATGCGATAATTTCGATTGGATGGTCACTGTCTCGTTGGAATCTGGGGAAGAATAATAGCAACAACAACTAGCCGGGAAAAAGCAGTAAAAATATCTTCAAAACTGATATAAAAAAATGGGGAAAAGAACTAAAGCAACTCAATCATATTTGGAAAAAGAAGCACACTTTAAATCAAGGTTGAAAGTGTCTCCCCTGATCCAATGGAGCAGAGTCAAAGTGTTGACGATTGTTGATGCATAGGAAGGCCTATCGGCCTAAATATATATTACTCAAGTTCTCTTTCATGATTATTCCAAAAAAACACATCTATTAATTAGATAAAATTTAATTACATAATCCATAATTACAATCCGGACTTCCATAGCCATTAAACTCAAAGATTGATCAGATAATCTAAAAATGGCCATATCTTGAAAAAAAAATATATAGTTGTGTCATATCTTCCCTCTCTCAAAATAAACATCATCCTTGGTGTTTCCTCAACTTCATCATTTATGATGTCATGAAAGAAATTTCTCCTACATTTATTTTTCATTTTCAAGATTTCCTCCTCAGCCCTAAGGTGCTTCCACTACACTATTTGAGCAATGGCTCACTTTCAAAGTAGAATTTACTCCTATTTGAAAAAGCATACTCATCCTCTAGTATTTTCCCATCAATGGTAAATAGGTGTTATCAATTTCATTTAGGCCCTATATAAATGGTCATCAACCCACACTCAACAAGGGTTAGCAACATGCACCTAATAAGGGTTGGTAACATTAGTATATCACATTAATTAATAAGTGATTCTACATAATTAACAATGATTATGTCCATTGGCATGGACCTTATCCAATCTTTTTACCATGAAGTTCAAGGCATGATATTTGCCAATTTCCATTCATGTCACTACCACAATAGTAATAATAATTAAAGAACTAGCTTTTTTATGAGTCACAACTAATGACTTGACATACCACGAAACATACTATATTGTTATATTGATATCATAATCCAAATTAAACATAGTCATGTATAAAATGAATTTTAGACTATCCTCTTTGTTCTTCCATTTTCATTTCCATTCTATTATTTATTTTTCTATGTCTAGTGGAATTAGTCATGCCCATCTTTACTACTTTGTTACTTTCTTTCACTGCACTATTATAATTCCACAATAAGAAACACATAGTGAGTTAGAAATACAACAATTCAAACTGTAGTCAAAATACAATAAATTTCATCTGCATAAACCTACATCAGTCCTTCTTCATTTCATAAGCTATCTATCTTTAATTGACTTCCTTGAACTTTTAGTCCACCCTTCATTACAAATTGTTGATGAAATTTATATGCAATTTTCTCCTGTATAAAACCATGGGGTCTCTTCCCCTTTCTTTCTCATGTGTATCTACTATCTCAACTCATGTGTATCTACTATCTCAACTCACATTATGTTAGCATAAATTTCTTCATCAATTTACAATATTTTTTTCAATTGAAAAAAGAAAAAAATGCATCAACTTAAAGAAGACTAGGCTAAGAGGTTTCCTTTCATAGTTATGACTACACCACTTAGCCACAATTTTTTTCATTTTCATTGTTCAAAGCCATAAAAATCCTCCACTTTTGCTAGTTACTTTAGGAAATCTAATCAAGGTTCGATTTGTTTATCCTCCTGCAGCGATTGGACACGATATTTATTTTTAACTATCATTTCATTCCACCAATATTTCCTTCTCATTTTGGTTCTGGGTAAACTTAACACTTTCTTGTGTCGAAAGTGTTATACGATAACAAATTAGCCAACTTTTTTAAATGAATCAATAATACAATTATGTAATGTTATATAGATCTAAAAACCATTTCGTCCTTTAGGCTTATGTCAATCAAGAATTTAATTTCCCTCTTTAGGATCCACCGAAACTTTCCTTTCTAGGAATTACATGTTTTCATTCTATATCAATATATCAATTTCATAATAACCCATTTCTGCATAAAGTTGACACTATTGAAGCCTTTCAACACCTTTATCTTGGGTAATCAACTATTATTTTGAGGCTTATAGTTTTGAATTGTGTTACTTGTTTTTTTATTTTCAAGATTAATTTTTCCTTAACCGAAATTTGTGTGACTTCCATTCGAGCTTATCAACGATATTTGTGTGACTTCCATTCGAGCTTATCAACACATTGATGGTTATTAACCAGAATTTTAAGCTAGTAATTTGTTTGGTTACTGCCCCATTACTTGTGTTTACATCTCTTCTAGGAAGATCTCATTGGCCATTTTCTTATGCCACAATCCATATCTTATTCAGGTAATCTAAATTTAAAATTTTTAGATTATTAGGAAATCAATTTCACAATTCTTTATCAACGAGGTTTAAAAAATTTCTTTTTCAAATTTCTACAATTACTTATTTATTTCTCACAAAGAATATATTAATTCTTCCATAAATCTGATCATTCCCAAAGAATCAATCTATTCATGAAAGTCATGGAATTTTGTTTATTTCCATAAGATATAGTACTTAACATACATCGAATTTGTGTTCTTAGTGTATTTTCCTTAATAATATGTTCGAGTAGGGCCATTATTAATTATTGAGCACGCTAAAAAATAATCTGGTTGAGTACATGATGTCTTGTTCTACTCTTCAATTTTATGCTTCTAGGTTTTCATCCCCTTTTAAACCATTTTTTGTTTGTATTCCGAACCTCACCAAGTCTCGTACATTCCTTGTTCTCCGTATATACTGCTTTTTCTTTTAATTCATTGCTTTTCCTTTTACACTTAATTGAAATATTGATAACATCATTATTGTATATTATTTACATCAATTCGATTCTCATAATTCTAATTCAAGAATTCACACTATTACCATAGTTCCACTTCTTCAGAAACGTAGTCTTACTCTTTGAAAATCTATATATATTTAGAGTTACTCATCTCATAATTTTATGTTAATATTTCATCTACAAATTCCTCTTTTATGGAGAATTTCACCTTGCAACTAGAGAAATAGCTCTTGTACTTCCTTCTTGTTTGTTGCAGGACATAATTTGTCCATTCACTTGGTCTCATATGTTTATTTGTTATAGCTTATCTTACTATAACTACTTACGATGTTTTACATCAAACCTTATTCATATGCTTCAAACCCTTTTACATCTAAACCTCAGCCTTTTTGATTAAAATTTTAATCATAAGAGTCTTCTATTCCCTTTGTTCATTTTTTATCACCAAGATTTTTGACCAAGTTGATGTCCACATAATCTTAAAGTATGTTAATAATCATTAAATCAGTTATAACCATTTCTCATTTATTTAGGGTGGTTGCACTTCAAGCCCCCTGATTGCAAAATATTTATTTTTCCTACCTTGCATGTGACTTCTATGTTTAGATATAAGCTTAACGTGTTGCAAGTTCCTATTCCCTATACTTGAGTGGCAACGTTTCTCACAACTGCAAAAGTTTGCTACATATATCTATTTTAGGCTTAGTACATGTTTGACTAGTACTATGCCATTACAATTAGATTTCCATCTATTCACATCATTACATTCATTGGACTATTATCTTTTGTTGCCTCAGTGAATACATCATTAGTGAATACATGTTTTTTTGTTATCCATGATGCCATTATATGTTTGTAACATTTAATTGGCTCATACAATAGCCAAAGCATCTTAATTCAATAATAAATTATAAATCACATATTCCATATAAGTGATTATATTAATGCATTGCATCAAATTTGTGATTAAATCATGAAAATGATATGTCTTGGCCCAGAGGGAGGAAATCCCAATTCATGAATTGATCAGAATATGATGATAAACTAGGAATAAAATTAGAGATAATGATAAATGGCCATAGGTAATGGGTCATCTCCCTACTAATTTCATATCTATCAATCAAAATATTATGTTATTGTGTAAATAAATTGTTGTATTGTAGACCATGGGAAGATGACGATGACACAGTATTTTTATTTTAGCATTATTAATGTGGGTTAATAATCTAAATTATGTTTGTATATGAATCATAGCATTTTTAATTTTTTTTTGCTTCTATTCCATCTACAATTATTTCTAATGAATAATATTTTGTTGCAATGTTAACTGGCAATAATTTTGAATCAATATTTTTTATTTACTTTAAACTTTAAATTTCATATTTGGAATTTTGTACATTGTTGTTAATTACTTAACTAGTGTATGTAAGCGAATTCAACGAATGCAAAAAACATATATTCAGTTTACTTAATTTGTCATATCTTTCAATAGTGAGTTAACTTAACCATTGAATTATTAGTTCATTAACCATCTAGTATGTAGTAGAATGGATAAATCACAACACATAAGAAATACACATAGAACACCAAGATTTTAGGTGCAAACCCAATGTGGGAGAAAACCACCTCTTTAGTTATCTTTGTCTTTTTCTTTTATTATAAAGAAACTTTCATTACATATTCTAATGGCACACACTCTTGAAACATGCATGTACCCACCTGTAGGAGGCTACAACCCCAGTTATTCTCCAATAACCACTAGAAGAGAGATACAATGAGCTAACCTCATTTACAACCTTCTACCTGAAGGGAGCACCTACCCCTTCAACAATTTTACCAGCTACCATTAGAAGGAAGATCTGATTCTCCTATTGAATGCTCCAACCCTCAACACCTTTCATGGACTATGTTTCATAATATTTTATACTGGATCCACATGTTAATCATCAAAGAATGAGTAAGCCACTTTTCATCTTATTTTAACACTAGACCCACACCTAACATTATGACCAAAATCAAGCTCAATATTGAATCCCAAATATAATCATTGAACCAGCTGAATCCTTGTAGTATCATCCCACTGAATATTGAATCAACCACTACAACTATATTGAATCAATGCACAACCAAAACGCAACATATATAAAGCATCCATATGAAGTCATCATTAACATATTGGAAAAAATATAACATAACTCATCAAAAGTCATCATGAGGAAACACTTCAAATGGTGACCATATATAACTTATAATATATACATGACTATTGTTAAGAAAAATTGCATATATGCACACTTCTTATGTTCAAAACCCACTTACTTGTCTCAACATACTAAAGAACATATATTAGATTATATATGCAACTCAATGGAAACAAATCTTCTTATGTATGTGACTATTCAAAAAAACACCTACAAACAGATCTCAAACCTTTCGTTACAAACACAATTCACATTTTGTAATCTTCATTATCACACATTCATATCATAACATCATTATAACTGCAAACCTATCATTTTTAGTTACAAACATAAACATATCAAGCAAGTGTATTCATTATTCCTCACTCACTTTCAAATCTATCAGATCTGAGCCATCTCCTTTCTCCATGGTCCACCCCTATTCCAGATCAGATCACATATAAATAATCCATAACTTGCACACAGAATGCCTTGATCTCCATCTCCTTATATAACTTTCTCCTTAGCTAATTCCTTAGGTAAACCTTTTGGTAATGTCAATAATATTTGTTGACACGATCAAATAAATTTTCCACCATAATTACTATGGGAAAATAGCATGGTAATGATCCCTTGTATCCATATTTCCATGGTTCATATTATGTAAGTGACCTTTGTTCATTGGACCTTCATATGCAAGAAACCCTTCTTCACAAGAACTGTGGATACATTCTCAAAAATCACTTTTGTCATTAGTCTATCATTGAACTATTATTTCTTTGTTCATATCATCTATAACATTTTTATCAATCTATATTAGTTTTAAAATCATCAATTTTGACATCGTGTACATATTTTTATCATGCATGTTTCCATCGAGGACAACACGTTAGCCATAATGCTAACAATATTCCCCTTTTGACTTGATGGAAACCATTTTGGTGCATTGACACCGCCTGCAAAAACCTACATACGCAACTGAAACAACCAAGTATTCTCTTCAAACACCAAGCTTCTCTCCCCATTTGACATCAAGGGAAAAATGCTTAATCAACATGAATGAAGTACTTCCCTTGTTTTATTAATCATTGTAGGTTTGGTATACTAAATATGAATCATGAGATCTTCATACTGGCCATGGTCCCCCTAATCATATGTCAAACCTTCTCAAGATATTCAATAGAGTATAAGACTTTATGAATCAACCAAATATGACCTTTCCTAACATCAAATGACCCATGATTACATGATACACCCAACATATTTTGTTTACGTATTGGACCCAAATTTTACATCAATGTCCCAAAATAATGGCATTACATGCATAGCATGAATTGATCCTAATATCCCATACGTGATTAAGTTTTATAATGATTTAAAACATGGGTCTTTACATGACCTTTACATCAAGAGACATATATGACACTTATAACCAAAAATAGGGGCCCCGACAATGAGGTAGAAAGACCTTTATAGTCATCAGTAACCACCGTGCACCATATAGGAATCTACAACATAAACATTTAATAGTAGCAACATAGAAAAAAACATGAACATCCTCAACATGTAAGATAATATAGTGGAGCATAAATTTTTCCAAACATCATCAAAAAAATATGACATAAGAATATGATAGTGCAATAAATCTCTATCAGCAACTCATCCCCTTAACCTCATGTCATCAAGCTCAACACACTCTCTCCATATATAGGAAGAGCCACAATCTTCAAGAAGTAATATCAATCTATTGCACCACAATGCCATAGGTAGCATACGCATGTATCAACAACATATGTGGAAACCAAGAGTACCTTCATTGTCACAAATCATAGAAGTGATTGGCATCATCATCAACTAACATCTTTAGAGACCATATATATCTTGCTAACCAAGTGTATCAAGGAGGATTAGGATACAATAACCTCACCAAATGTATCTCATATGCAATCCGTGCAACATCATATGTATCTTCATTAGTAATAGCAAAAAAAATCACACATCAACAATGATGTGTACTCATCATAAACATTATTGTGCAACAATAAGTGCTTAAAAAATCATAAGTGAAATGCACTATTAAAATCCCAACAAATTCTCCCCTGGAGCTGTGTCAATTCTTCATCATCAAATCTAATTATATTTATCTCATCAACCAGAAAATGTACTAAAGAACCATTTCAACAATAGCAATATAATATTTTGCAACAAATCATAACTTTATCATGAACTAACATCATTCCTGAGAAGCATATGGGAATCATGAATATCATAACCAAAATGTAAATAATAACTAATCGAAGCATATGAGAAGTTCCCCATGAATATGTGTCACTTCTTTTCATCATTGAGAAGCACATGCGATTGTTTAGATAAAAAACCGTGTATCGACGTGACTATATTTCATAAGATCTGTGTACAGAAAATAAATTGTTGATTCTTTGTAGCCATAACTCCCCTTCACTATGAAATTTTTATTCCCGTTAACTTTATCAATGAAATTTGAGTAATATAAACATTGCCAAAACAATATCAACACAACATAGGGAATCATCATCAAGATACGCATGCATAGCTCACCTTGAGATCATAAACCATTTATCACTTGTTCCTCATGAGGTTGTGTAACTCACATTCATATCTGCATAATTCTTAAAATAATTCATTATGAAAAATAGACTACAGTGGGGACCATCTTCTTTTACTTTGAATCAGAAGAAGAGGAACTATACCTATTATCTCTTCCTGAATTCCTCTTTTCTTGCACATATAATTTATATGCATTTTCTGAATCCTCTTTTTATAACATTTCCAATATCTTCTTGTATAGAATTTCATTTTATTGATGTAAACACAATCATATTTTCTTTATCAGATATTTGACCTACACTTAGAATCTTTTTCTTTAACCCTTAAAATAATAATGAATTAGCTACTTTTGTATACTTATGAAGTTTGGTGCTACCTTTACATAACCTTTTTTGAAGCACTATATCCAAGAATAACCTTACCATCTTTGTTTTTCTTGAGAAATTCAAACTTATTCTTATCTCCAGACATGTGACGAGAGCATCCATTTTCTATGTACCATTCATCCTCATCTTCAAATGAACATAGAGTAAGGCCATACTTAACTTGTTCATATTCCTTTTTTTTAGACTTAGAAGTGATGGTGGATCCATATTTCTAAGGACTTTTGGAAACAATATTATTGTTTGTTTTCTTTCCTTGTTGTCTATGAAGATCCGTTGACTTGTTCCTTCACTCTTTTGCTACATTCCCAAAATTGTTACAAGTATAACATCTTACATGGTTATAAAAGGGAGAGGAGGAATCATAATTTATTTCTCATATTCCTCATATTGAAGTTAATGGCTTTGTGACCAAACATGCCACAAGAAAAAAAAATTCCCTTAAAGAGACCTAAGTACATGGGAGTTGATGATATTCCTATCAATATACTTCTATAATTGGCTAAAAAAGTGTCTAATGTTATGACAAATAAAAAATTCAACACCATTGTCTATAGGAGAGAATCCGTTGATACTTCTATAGTTGGGAGAAAATGATTTCCATTGAAAAAAATTACTTGGATGTTGATCTGACTAACTTCTTATCTCTTTATCAGGTCTTTCAATTTTTTATTTGTTATGTTTATAATTACTTGAACAAGCTTGTGATATGGATTCTCCTTTTAGATGTTCATGAAAACCAAGACCTGATTTAATGGAGGGTGACCTTTGACTGCTAATAGTTTTATCCAAAATATTAGTACTATCTTGAAATCTAAAGTGTTTAACCTTTTCTGCTAATTTACCTTTTAGAATGTTTACCTCAACCTCCATTCTTTTACATTGTTCTTCCTTTTTTGGATACTCCTTCCTCATTCCTTCTTCGACCTTTCTTCCTTCTTCCAATTTCTCTTTTAATTCAGTAATTTCTCCCTTCGTCCCATTCTCTTTTTCTTAAAATACTTGGAGTAGCTCTTCATACTTTATTTGAATTTTCAAGGGCTGATCTTAGAGAGATGATATCAACTTCAAGTCCTTCACAATAGTGTTTATATTTTGTTGCAGTATGTACTAATATATCATGATCATTGTTCTAAAATTCCTACAACTTATTCTTAAGATTGTTAATCCTTTTCAAAGAGAAAACAAGTTTTCTTCTAATATTAATTTCCTTCTCTAACATGTATTATTTTGAATCAGTAAATTCATCTCATATACCTTACTCATATTTTACATCATTATTTCCTTTAGAAACAATATTACCTATTGGTCCTCCTCATGAAGAATGTTCCTCTACTTTTTCTTCATGAATTTGTTGTAGATAATCCCATAATTCCTTTGCAGTTCCATAATTAATAACCTTTTCTAATGTTGAATCAGGTATGTTACCAATGATATCATTTAATTCCATATAATTCTTTCTCAATTTTTCATTTTATGGAGGATTTTTAATGCAACCTTTATATACTAAATTCCAAACATCAGATCCAAGATTCATTAATTTAGACTTCATATATTCATTCCATTCCTAATATTTATCAACACTAAACATAAGCATACCTTTCTCTAATTTTCCTTGTTCTTCAGTTACATATTTTCCCTAACCTCTAAATGTCGATATTTCCACAACATCAAATACATTAATGTCACTACTTTCTTGAATTGATCTATTCCATTGTGTTCCTTTATTCTTGTGCTTCCTACCTAATGTTTCTAATCCACTCTAAAGTAGTTAAGCTTCTACTAGAGTGAACTTATCTAATACCAAATGTTAGGAAAAATACTAAGAGTGGGGTCAATCAATATTTTTAATTCACTTTATACATTCAATTTCATACTCTAAATTCTACATGCTACTGTTATTTTTGCAACCATCATATGTATGTGACTCCAGTGAATGGAAACAATGTATATCTAGTTTACTTAAATTGTCATATCTTTCATCACTAAGTTAACCATTGAATTATTAGTTCATTAACCATATAGTATGCTATAAAAAGCATATAAATTGTATCACATAAGTAATACACATACAACACTGGGATTTTAGTTTAAAACCCAATGTGGGAGAAAACCACCATTGTCATTCTCTATGTCTTCTTCTTTTATTATAAAGAAAAATTCATTAAATATTGTATTGGGGAAGACCCTTACAAGCACATAGGAACCCACCTATAGGAGGCTACAAACTCCACTCATTCTCTAGGACCCATTGGAAGGAAGCTATAAACCACTGATCTTGTTTATTGGCTCCTACCGAAAGGGAGCACCTACCCCCTGAATGATTTTACCAGCTACCTGTGGAAGGAATCTTTGACTAACTTAATGAAGCCTACAACCCTTAACACCCTTTGTGGACCATGTTTCATAATATTTCAAAATGGATCCACCTATAAATAATCATATAACATGTACACCACTTCTCATATTATTTTCACACTCACCCCACACCGAACATTATACTCTAATCAAAATGAATACTGAATCTAAAATATAATCATTGAATCGACTGAATCACTATAACATCATCCCATTAAATACTAAATCAACCTCCACAACTACATCATATCAATTCATAACCAAACCACAACATATATAAACCATCCATATCAAGACATCATTGATAAACAACAACAAATATAACATAACTCATCAATAGTCATCATCAAGCAAAACTATAAATCGTGACCACATCTAACTCATAATATATACACAACTATTAGTAAGCAGACCTTCATATATATGCACTTATCATGTGCAACACCCACGTACAGGTCTAAACATACTAAAAAACATATCTTATAATATATATAAAACTCAATAGAAACATATCCACCTATGTACATGACTATCCAGAAACATTTCACTACAAACACAATTCGTATTCTATAATATTGACTATGACATATTATTATCATAACATCAATGTAACTATAGATATATCATTGTTAGCCACAAGTATAAATAGATCAGTGTGTTCATTAGTCTTCACTACACTTTCAAATATGTCATATATGAGCCATATCCTTGCTCTGCGGTGCACCCCTATTCCATAACAGATCATAGATAAATAATCCATAACTTGCACACAAAACACATTGATCTCCATCTCCTTATAAAATTTTTACCTTAGCTAATAACATAGGAAAATCCTTTGGTAATACCTATAGTATTTGTTGACGGGATCAAATAAATGTTTTTGACCTAATTACTATTGGTAAATACCATGATAATGATGTCTCGTATTGATATTTCCATGGCTCAGATTATGTATAAGACTTTTTCTCATAGGACATCCATATGTGCATGGTCGTTCTTCACAGGAACCACATATACTTTATTAAACTTCAATTTTATCATTCATTTGTAAATGAACTTTCATTTCTCTGTCCACAACCTCTATAACATGTGTGCCAATCTGAATTAGTTTCACTATCGTCAATATTTTGTTATGAAACCAGCTCACAGAAAGATAGAAAAGATAGATCAATGCCTTAGAAATAAGCCTCTTCGAGGGGGAAACCTCCTTTACATTACACAAATTAACAATTCTTAGATGATACAAATGATGAGACCTCCTTTCTATATATAGTAGTCTATGGGGTCATAATATAATCAGAGCCGGCATAACAATAATAATGTAAGGGAACAATAATAACAACAGTGGGATTTTATGGGGCAGAATAATAACAATATGGGGACTACATAGGCACAACAATATAATAAGGGGGTTGTACTAATAATAATAAGGGGTTACACTTGTAGTATAGGGCTCTAACATGCCCCTCTCCTTCAAAAAGTGTTGTCCTCAATGCTTGAGTAGTTCTTGATACTTCTGTATAAAATTCTTGTCCTGCCATGTCGAATCTTCAGTGGATAAGTTCTTCCACTTGATGATATATTCTGAAATTGATTGATTTCATAGTTGTGAGGTTCTTGTTTCTGTGACTGCTCCAAGTTCCAATATGATTTTTCCTTCCTCTTCAAGTTCTAGCAATATTGTTTGAATTAGGATATTTTGTAACTTTTGAATGAGTGGCCACACTTCTTTGTCCCTCTTCCATTCATCCCTTTCTTTGTTTATCCAATCTGGTTGGATAATAGAAATAACACAAAACAATGCTTCCACATCCTCATCTTTTCTAGAGAGTGCATCTGCAACAAAAATTTTCTTTCCTTTTCTCTAGATGATGTCAAAGTCATAAACCAGCATATTTGTGACCCATTTTTTCTGTTCTTCTAGAGATAATATGTTCTAAAAAGTATTTAAGACTATCATGATCCATTTTTACCTTGAAGTGTCTTCCCATTGGATAAGGTCACCATTTCTTAAGTGCATGTAGTATTGCCAACATTTCCTTCTCATAAATAGCTTGCTCGAGATGTAGCTGTAAAAATACCTAATCACCTACATATTTTTTTTTTAACTGCGATGTTGATCTACTTGTTGTTTCATTCAATTCTGCACCAAAGTGGTGTTATCCTTTAAAAGTTGGAGAACTTGTTGTTGATGCTCGATGTGATCTTTTACTGCTTGAACCTTTTTATTCTTGATATGTCCTTCTATATTGATAGTTTGAGTAGTGGTAATTTCTTCCAATACTTTACAAGATATATTCGGATTAATTTCTTGATGATCGATGTGATCTTTCACTTGAACATTTTTCTTCTTGATATTTCCTTCTATCTTGATAGTTTGAGGAGTGGTAATTCTGGTCAATGCATTACAATATATGGTTGGATTCATTTCTTCTTTCTCGATGTGATCTTTCACTTCTTGAACATTTTTCTTCTTGATATGTCCTTCTATCTTGAGATTTTGAGGAGTCGTAATTCTTGCCAATGCTTTACAAGATATGGTCAAATTCATTTCTTCTTTCTCTGGGGTTGGGTCCTGACTTATATCCTCTTCTTTTGATGTTTCTTAATCCTTTTCTTCCTCCTCTTCATACTCTATGTAAAATAATTTCTTCTCAGCACACTTATGACCTTTAGTGTATTTGCTATCACAATTGTAACAAAGCCCCTTCTATCTTTTTTCTTCCAATTGTTGTGGTGTAAACCTTGTAGGTTGTGGAAGGCTAGGAGAAGAAACACTTCCATAATTATAGTCACGAGTGGTGGGATTCCTTGTTTCCATAATTTCTCTTTCAATTTTTCTTGCCCACCTGAATGCCTTCTCCAATGAATCACGTTCACAAAGACAAACCTCATGTTTAATGTTATTCTTTAAAGTACCTATGAAGACATCAATCCTTTGCTTCTCTAGAATATCATTTACTCTTATATTCAATTTTTGAAAGTCCTCAATGTTCTCTACCATTGCACTCTTTTGTTTGAGATTTATCAATTGGCTAAAGAAGGTGTTTCTCTTTGTATCCTCATAATGTGCTATCATTTCCTCTGTGAAAATTTACCATGTAACAAGTGGTTTATGAGAATAAAGCCCTTTATACCATAACAATTAATCTGGTTCTAAATATGAAGATTCAGTACATACCTTTTGTAATCGTTGCACCTCATGCAGATCAAAATATTGCTCCATCTATCGTATCCAATTTACTGGATCCTTGCCATCGAACTTCCTCAATCATATTTTCCTTATTTTAGGAGCTCGATCTTGAAATGACTATAAATTTGTAATTTCGGTTCTTCTAGTTCTAAAATTGCAACCTGAAGTATCCCTCTGTCTCCTCTTTCCAATGCCACCAATCTTATCAAAATTGGACTTTCCAAGAAAGATTTATCCACAATCTCCCAATATAACTTGATTATATACCTTTTCGGAAGAGAGAACTTGTATGAAGTGCCACGTCTCACTATTTTGACCTTTGGATGTAAAAAATATACAAAGGAAAATACATTCCATCCTCTTTCTGTAACTTCTATGAAATTTCATTATGATGCTCAGAGAGACAGTTATCATGATTTTGCTAAGGTGACCTATTTGGAATGTAATTTCTTGGTCTCTAAAAACCATAACTTCCTCATACTATATCTCCGAAGCTGTAACGAGAAGGGATCAGAAATTTGAAGCCGAGTTTCACACCGATTTTTTCTCAAATGGTTTTTTTTTAGCCTATGAAACTTTGCATTGAAAGAGTTATAGCGAAAATCCCATGATGACCTGTTTTAGTTGAAATTATAGAGCTTGTAGAAAACCCTAACTTCCTTAGATCATATCTCCCAAAATATAACGAAAAAAGCTCTTAAATTCAGACCTGAGGTTCATTGCGAGTTTTTCTCAAATGGGTTTTTTTTCTCTTCTGAAACATCACATAAATAATGTTATAACAAAAATTCCACGATGACCTATTTGGAGCAGCGAAACCCTATAATCCAAAGCTCTGATACCAAATGTTATGAAACCAGCTCATAGAAAGATAGAACAGATAGATTAATGCCTTAGAAATAAGCCTCTTCAAGGGGGAAACCTCCTTTACATTACACAAATGAATAATTCTTAGATGATAAAAATGATAAGACCTCCTTGCTATATATAGGAGTCTAAGTGGTCATAATATAATTAGAGCCGACATAACAATAATAATGCAAGGGCACAATAATAACAATACTCGGCTTCTATGGGGCACAATAATAAGAATATGGGAACTACATAGGTGCAACAATATAATAAGGGTGTTTTACTAATAATAATAAGGGGTTACACTAGTAGTATAGGGGCCTAACATATTTACATCAATTACATATTTTATCAAGCAGGTTGCCATCAAAGGACAACATATTAGCCATAATGCCAACAAAAATTATTCAAGGTTCTATTCTAGAATCTTCTAAGGAAAATGAATTCATTAATGCTATTAAAAAATATTTTATTTCAAAAAAGGACCTAGCCAAAAACCCAATGAATAAACTATCATCAATGAAACTTAGTGGTAATAAGGGAGTAATTGAACACATTATGGAAATGGTAGATGTAGACGCTCACATAAAATCTTTAGAGATCACATTATCATATTATTTCTTTTTCTAAATTATACTCAATTTCCTACCTATAGAATATGAGCCATTTAATAATTTCCTATAACATATATAGGAAGAAATGTCAATTAATGATCTATTGACCTAGTGTGTTCAATGGAAGGGAGATTGAAATAGGATAAACTATAAAGTGTTTATGTAGTGGCTCATGGAAAATGATGTTCATGGAAAGGAATGCTTGCTCACTATAAGAAAAAACAAAAGAAGGTGGACACTGGTAAAAATGGCAATAAGGCTACCATTAAATTGTTTTTCTACAAGAAGAAAAGGCACATTAAGGCTGGGTGCTCCAGATATAAATATTGGCTCAAAAATAAAGGTAATATCATTGATTTAGTTTGTTATGAATTTAATGTTACTCATATTTTTCATAATGCCTGGTGGAATGAATCTAGTTCTACAATCCATATTTCCAATATAAGATATGGTTTAATCAACCAAAGGTAGCCAAAAGAAAGTGAATGATTCATTTGTTTAGGAAAAAATAGGAATTTTCATGTGCTTAATCAGTTGGGATTTTTAGACCTATCTGGAAATCTGGCTTTGTTTAAAATCTTAAAAAGAAATTTTATATTCCTTGTTTCTCTAAGAATCTTATTTTAGTCTTCAAACTTGTTCCCCATGGTTTTGGTTTCAGTTTTAATGATTCTACTTTTAGTCTTATCAAAGAATCACTTGCTATTAGTGAGAAAACATATGTTGATGTTTTATATAAACTCCATTTATACCCTATCTTCCTTTGCAATTGTTTAACATTTCATGGGAATGTTGGACTTAAAAATCATGGTATTATGAATGAAAACTCCTCCATGCTTTGGCATAGAAGATTAGTACACATATCCATAGAGAGAATTGTAAGATTAATAAATAATGGAGTGTTTGAAACTCTTTATTTCTCTTATTTTGGTGTTTGTATGCAATGCATAAATGGAATGCAAACCATCAAAACCAAGAAAGGTGTGAGGGGTTCATAAATATTATAAATCATACATACGAATATATGTGGACCATTTCCAACTCCATGTACAAATGCGCAAGAATATGTCATCTCATTTATAGATGATCACACGTCATTTAGGTATCTTTATCTACTATTTGAGAAAAGTAATGTATTATATGATTTCAAAACCTATAATGGAAAGGTAGAGAAAAATACCAAAAAAATTAATTAAAATCATGATATTAGATATAGGTTAAAAGTGTCACATAAGTTACACATAACGAGGTCCATTTTCAAAATTTAATGAAGGAATAAGGAAAAACATCTCAATATTGGATTCCTCGATCACAACATCAAGATGTTGTAGTTGAAAGGAGAAATCATATATCGATGGGCATGGTGAGAGGTATAATTAGTACTCTATTGTCTTATTATCTTTATCAATTGAATTTTAAAATTTTGTTATATATATATATATATATTATATATATATATATATATTATATATATAATATATATATATATATATATATATCCTAAGCAGGATCCCACTGAAAGAGTGTTGATAAATTAATTGATTTTTAATTACTACATCAATTATCGACCGGGCTAGTATATTGATGAAGTGTATGTTTATTGTATGTACTAGAAGTCTTTTATTATTTTAAGAAATTCGTACACTAAATTGAGATATCAAGATGAACTTGTTTTCATCACTCTTACATGAAAGTAAATATGTCACTCTTCAAGAAAAATGAAATCAGAATTATTGTACTTTCTTAAAAGAAATATCACACTTTACTTGAAAGAATCATCACTCTTCCTTGAAATAATATCACACTTGCTTCAAAAAAATATCACATTTGCTTGAAATAAATATCAAATTAGAATTATCACACTTACTCAAAAGAAATATTAGACTTGCAAAAATAAAATTACTCTAAAATCAAACCCAAATTACTTCAACAGAAAAATAATATAATCTAAAATATAACACTTAATATAAATCAAAATCTTCTTTTCTTAAATGTAACTTAACTCAAATATAACTCAAACTATACTACAAATCATAAATCATTCCACACTCTATTTTACTACTGTTCATGTGCATAAGAGATCTCAACTTCACTCACTCACCCTATAGAAAAATGATTAAACAAAACACATTCTTTTATCAAATTTGTTATCACTGTCAAAATCATTCATTAACAATCAAAATTGGACAGTCAGATGAACTAATTAGACACGATGTAAAATGCAGAATTAAAATTCTAATTAAAAAAAACAAAACCTTACAACTCGAGGGGTCCCTCATGTGAGATCTAGGTAACATCACAACTCCTTGAAATGATTATCTACGCATCAGGATAACGCATAGCAAGGATATCAAATAAAACAATTTTTTTATAACTATAAAATATAGTTTTCAAAATAATATTCAAGATTGTGTTTGTGATGCTGAGAGGTGGATTTATAACCTCTATCAATAACTCTTTAGAGATTTATGAGCCTATCCTCATCAATAGAGACTAAAAATATCATAAAACGATAATATCTCATGATTTCGTAATGATTTTTTATCAGAGAAAAAAATCATGACACTAAATATATGCTTCCATTAATTTCCTCGCTCGCCTAGTTTTCCTTCGACTCCTTCTCCGTTGGTTGAATTCAATGTTAATTGTCCCTATGTGGTGTTCTTATCACTGATCCATGTCATGAAGATAGAAAAATATCATTGTTCCAGCTATTATCCACCTACCCATAGGTCTCGTTCCTAGGCTGGAGCTTCAGAACCTATTGAACCTTCGACTTTACTATAGAATCAGTCATTAGCTGTAGAATTGGTGCAATTCAGTAGCTCATGCAAATATTAAGTTAAATAATAAATAACAATTAAACTTATGAAACAAAATATTTTTTTAAGTACCTTATATTGCCATGATCCTTGCAAACTGATGCTCAATTAGAGTTATTTGAGCCAAAAAGAAGGAGGATAGAGTGTAAGAAAGTGGTCAAAATGAGAAAATTTTGGACTTCAACATTCCCCCACATAGAAGACATTGCATGTCCTCATGCACAAAATTTAAAAAAATTTAATCCTTCTTTGTTATTGAACATCTTCAAAGGCTAGAGAAAGAACATCTAAGTTATTCCTTCTTTCTTTCCTGATATTCAATGCCATCCTTGGTTTCTTCATCAAGATTTTGTTATGCAAACTTGTGACATTTTTATTAAGAAAATTATTTTATCTTTCAAAATATTATTTTTCTCATACCATAAATTAAGATGTAACAAGATGTTGTAATTTTGAGTTCTCTGGATTTCATTTTGTGCCTTTATTGTTTCATGTTTCTGCTTCAAATGTCTATTTAGTACCTCTAATTCGTAGATTTCCTACTTATTAGTGTTTACAATTTGAGGTTTTTTAGGAGGATCAAAATGAATAATTTCTTCCCGCTTTGAAGATGATTAAACAATTTTTCTTGTAGCTCTTTATTCCACAGATTCTATGTAGTCATATATTTCTTGCTCGACAGGTTCAATTTCTAGAGTTCTCCTAGCTAGACCTGAAATTGGTGATGGAACTCTCGGTTCCTCTTCTTATTCTAAATTGACAAATTGTAGAGATTGTTGAGACTGTGCAAGTATTGGTTTCTTAAGAATTGCACTTCTTCTTATTGTTCATAGTGATTTTTTAGTAGTACAAGGATGCTTTTTAGCATTTTCTTGTTATGTTTCTCCTTTTGATTTACTTTCCGCTTTATTGATGAATATATTTCTTCTAAAATTTCTCTGCTTAAGAGTTTCTAACACATTTATAACAGGGGTTTCATCATGAGAATACTAATCTTGTTGTGTTTCTTATGCAGGTTTGATGGAAACTATCTTCTTCTCTTTCTATTATTATCACTAGGTTTTTCTTGTTCAGCTTCTTTGAAATGATTTCTAATCAGAAAATCCTCCAAGTTATCCCATTTCCTTTTCAGATGGGCTTCAATTAAAATTCTCACTAACCCATGATGGTAAAAGGCATTATCTATGGACTTTATTTTTCTCTAAATATTTCCAACCATTTTTCTCAAATTAGTGAGTAGAAAGTAAGGTAGGTTGATTTCATTACCATCGAAAAAATTCATCACCGGGTGAGCATGGTAAAATAACATGTTTCCAAACATACCTTCAAAATTTATGAATCTTTGAATAAACAACAACAAATTTATCCATTTCTTCTTTAAGGTTGTGAATGGAATTCCCTTCTTAAATAAAAATATATCCATACCTAGGTTTTTAAGACTTCCCATTTTTTCTCCTCGATTTTTCGGTTCTTGAACCAACTTTCCCCAATTCTCAGTAATTTGGTTGCTTCTGCCAGAAATGACTCTGTCAAAACCAATCTAATGTCCCCAATCTCTACTTCTATACCATCACATGCCTGCACAAATGATTATGTAACTTCCTTTTCATTCCCATCAAAATTTTCAACAAACCCTATCCATTATGCTTGTTGTAACTGTTGTTTCACCTGTGGGTATCCTTCAAGAAATTGAGCCCCATTCGGCTCCAACCATCCAATGAATCCCATGTAAAAGAAGTCTTAACCCCTAATTTCTCTCTTTCACAAGGTTATGGAAGGAATTTGGTTATGGAGTATGGAATTTGGGTAATAGGTGGGGCATTTTTGGCAATGGAATAAGCCCCAGCGGAATGGTTATGATGTAAGGAACTGTGATGGTATGCGAAGGAAGTGGAATGTTATATGGAAGGAAGGGAGTGAATTTGAATGATAAAAAGGTTTCAAATTAGAGTTATATCCTTTAACAATATATTTTCTTTATAACCGAAGTCACGTCATAATGAAAGTAATCATTACATAAAATGGCAGTAGCAATGGTTATACATCTATTTAATTTCATAATTCAATATTTTTTCCTTTATTATCTAACTAATATTTACATACCTATTGTTTTGCTTTATTTATTTTGGATTTGTTATTTTGCAAGTTGTGTTCAGTTTGCTTTAGCTGTAATCTTCATTCAATTTGATTTTTACCATGACCTTCAATTTCTATGGCTGCAATCTATCAAGATAGCTACAAAATTCCACTAGAGTTGCAGATTATTCACAATTTTGTAGCTATCTTATTTTTCAAAAGAGGAATAAAAAGAAATGGGACAAGAATAGGGAATTGAAAAGAAAATCTATGCTACCAAGTATTTTTGGTTTTTAACTTACTTTCTCTATATAAACATGCCAACAATGTTGGTTTTCATGTTTATACAAAAATAATAATTTCATTTTTTTTTTTTGAAAAATAAAGTAGAAGGTTCAGTTTGAGAGGAAGAATAATCTTCCTTGACGAACTTCAAATCAATATTATCTTGCAAATTTCTTATGAAATCTTCCTTTGTAAATGGTTTATGATATATTTATAATCTATGACCATTTAGAAGGAAAGTTACTTTTGCTTCATCAATGGTTTTGGATTTTTACCACTCCATTATTAAACATTGTTCCAATCTCATAAGGATCAAGCGAATGAGATTGAAATTTTTGATGAAAATCTTTAAACATTGAATCAAAAATCAATGCCCAATCACTAAGATGGAATTTTCATTCTTTTATAAACTTATTATTCCACTTGGATCTTTGTTGTTGGACTATATTGGTTCTATGAATAACATCTTTTCGTATTTCATCAAGTTCACTCAATTTTCCCATTTTTTATCTTTAGGCTTATGATAGATCAAGACCGAATTTGGTTGTTGTTTTAATAGTATTTATCTAGAACTCAATATGAAATATGACTTTCTTTATGTAAAAAAGTTCAGAAGGAGTGTGTCCTGTTGTGTTTCTCCATCCGGTACGATATGCCGATAAGGCTTCTTGAAGATTTTCTACCCAATCCCTTCTATATAGATGCATAGTCTTGGTAAGAATTGCTTCAATTACTTTATTGATAGATTTAACTTGTCCAATGGCTTGTGGATGATATGGAGTAGACTTCCCATGTTCGATTTTGTACTCCTCCATTATCTTCTGTACAAGATTGGATGTAAATTGAGTACCTTCATTTGTTACAATTTCCCTCGAGACACCAAAACAGGTAAAACTATCCTAAAAAATAAATGAAACTACAATGTTTTCAGTAGCGAAAGGAAGTGCTTTATATTCTACCAATTTTGTGACATAATTTGTAGGAACAAGAACGTACCTTTTTTGTCTTGATGGTGGATTGATTGGATCAATAATATCCAAAGCCCATTTCTCAAAAGGTTCAATAAGTAGCTAAGGTTGTAGAGGCATTTCATCCGAAGGAACATTCCTTCCCATTCTTTGACAATTGTCACATCTCTTAACATGTTATTTAGCATCCTTAAAAAGAGAAGGTCAGTAACATCCTAAGAGAAAGACTTTATATGTAGTTCTTTTATCAGTGAAACATCCTACACTTGGTTCATCATGAAAATATTTTAGTATCTCTAGTACTTCATCCTCTCTAACACATATTTGAATGATTAAGTTAGGTCATGTCTTCTATAATTCTTCATTTATCCATGAATAAGATGCACTAGTTTGAATAACCTTCCTTTTCTCTCGAGGACATAAGTATGATGGTAACCACGCTATAGCCAAATAATAAGGAATATATGCAAACCAAGGAGATTTAATAGATACCGCGAAAATATATTCATCAAGAAAATTATCTTCTGCAAGAACATCATTATTATCATTTTGGATTCTAGATAGAAAATTAGTAATTGTGCTTTGCTTTCCAAGTCTATCCAAAATAGTAATATTGAATTCTTGTAATAACAATAACGATCTTGTAATTCTTCCATTAGCAATTGGTTTATTCATTAAATATCTAATTGTAAAATTATCTCTGTGAATGAAGGTTTCATAATGAGTGATATAATGTTTGAATTTATTGGTGGCATGTACACCAACTAAAAGCTCATTTTCTATTATAGTGTTATTTAACTCTACAAGGGTCAATTTTTTTCTTGTATAGTAAATGACATAAGGAGTTAAATATTTTTGTCCTAATATAGCTCCTAAAGTTGTATCTAAGACATCAGTTGAAATGTGAAAACATAGTTTTGTGTTTGGTCCTACTAAAATGGGTGCTTATGAAATATTTTGTTTCAAAGTTTCAAAATCATTTTGGCAGTCAAAATTCAAGATGAATTCACAATATTTTGTAAGAAATTTGAAAAGTGGAGAGGCTATCTTTGTAATTTTTTCTATAAATATTCTATAATAGCTAGTAAAACTAGGAAAAATTATAACATCTCTTTGACAAATTGGAACTGATAATTTAGAAATGACTTTTGCCTTAAATGCATCCACTTTGATTCCATTTCCTGAAATATGGTGACCTAAACCAATTCCCTTAGTGAACATCATAAAACATTTTTCATGGCCTAATGAGAGATTTGCTTCTTTATACCTAATGAAATTTTTTTTCCAAGTATTTAAGAGCTTCTTCAAAAGAGTTTCCGTAGACAGTGAAATCGTCCATGTAAACTTCCATGCCAATCATGAATTAGATCAGAAAAAATCCATAAAATTGCCCCTTGGAATGTTGTAGACGCGTTACATAACTGAAAAGGATGTACTAAATAAGCATAAATTCCCCATGGACAGATAAATTTTGGTTTATCTTGACCTTCTGGAGCTACTTGGATTTGGACATATCCACTAAAACCATCCAAGAATGAAAAATATTTTTTCCCTGCCAATGTATCAAGGACTTGATCTATAAAAGGAAGTCGAAAATGATCTTTTAAAGTAGATTTATTAAAATTCCTATAATCAATGCATACTCTCCATTTTCCATTCTTTTTCAAAAAAATTACTAATTATGAGATCTGCTAGCTATCTCATATTGGATACATGAAATTCACATATAACAATATTTGTAATTCCTCTCTAACAATTTCCTTTACATTTGGATTCATCCTCCTCTAGGATTGTCGGATTAGTCTAGAATTTTCTTCAATATAGATATGATGCATACAAGTGTTATGATCAATTCCTTTCATATCATTGTATTCCCATGTATAAGCAAAGGAATGTTCTCGTAACATCTTCACTAATTCTTTCTTTTGAGATCCTTCGAGATTATCATTAATATTCAGAGTTTTCCATCGAAATTTTTGGCTAAAGAATTGCCAAATTTATCCATAGAATGTAAATCCATTTGAAGAGATGATGGATTGTTGAATTTAGGCTTCTGTGATCCATATCTAGTTTTTTAAGAAGATTTTTCGGCGTGAATCACATTAGAATACATTTGTTGATGTGTTTCGAACCAACGAGTGTGTTTCATCATGAGGACAAGTTGAAGAACCAGAGCTTGGTTTCATGTTAAACAGATATAGTAGATCATCCAACAGCTATATTTGACTAGGCAATGGCTATATTGGACTGGGTAACTAGACTAGCTAATGGCTACGTTTGACTGGGAATTGGCTAGCTACACTAGACCAAGGGATAGGGATAGGAAAAATATATATTTAATTAGTTATTATGTTAGATATATATATATATATCTATTATCATATTTAAATAAGGTAATGCATATATTTAATTAATAGGAATCAATTAGTTATCGAAATGACTTATATTAAAGTCATATAATTAAATATTTAGTTAATTAATTGTAAGTTTTATATCTATTATCATATAAATAAGGCAATGTATTTAATTAATATGAATCAAAAGGGCTAATATTAAATTTATATATAATTAAATAGTTAATTGTAAGTTAGTTTTGTTATAGTTATTACCATAACAGTTAATTGTTTGTATAACCTATTAATAGACGTTATTAATAAAACTATTAAAATAAATATAAACTTAAATCACTAAGCCATAAACTTAAAACTATCTAATTAAATACAAAATTTAAATCATTAATAATATATAATTATTAAGGATAACTATTCAGTTAGTTAAATAATGGACCTTCTAATAAATATTAGGAAAATGATATGGGGCAAATTTCCCTAAAAAAAAACTAAAACAATGAGGAGAAAGAAAATAGTTTATTTTAAATTGGTTACTTATTTAAAAACAGTTCTCATCTTAAAAATTCCTTCATCAATATTTAGGTAAAGAAAAAAATTTATAAAAGGATTTTTATTCCTTGTACAAACAATTTGTTCTTAATATTAATCGAGAAGAAGTGAAAGAGAACAAGCGAACATAAAAATCAAAGGGATGATAAAAAAGGAAACACCAACGAGAAACATTAAACTTCTTATAAGGAGAAACATTTTCTTTCTCACTTGCATCTTGCGTTCTTATATGCTTCGATGACCATTTCCCTTTAAATTTCTCATTCCCCTTCAATTCACACTTAGGCTCAGATTTATGCTTTGGTTTCTCTTAACAATGCTTCAGTTTTTTGATGGATTCCTCCTATGATCAAGGCTCAGCAAACTCAATCCATTCTCTATATGTTGTTGGTAACCCACTAATTAACCTTTGAACCTTTTCTTTCTCATCCTTGAGGTAAGGCACATACCTCAATAGATCCAGGAATCTACTTCCATGGAACCCATCTGTAGCTCATAAAACTCCTTAGATATGTCATCGTAATATCTCTCAGATAGGTACTTCCTCTCTAAGAGTCTCTTAAACTCATCCAAAATCAACTCTTCTTCTCAAATGCTTCTAATATTATTCATATCTTCCTACCAGATATATACTTTTCTTTTAAGACTGAAGGTAGTTATTTTGGTTTTCATGTTCTCTGAATAGTTATGAAATCTGAATAATTTCTTCATCCCAAGTAACCATGCCTCTGAATCTTCTAACTTCTTCATCTCTTCATCAAATATAGGAGGTTTGACCTTCTTTAAATCCTCAGGAAAGTATTCATTCCTCCTATAAGGATGTTGGCGGTGATGATGGTGATGATATATCCTGGATGAGGAACTAGAATGACACTTATAAATACTAGTCATCTTGTTAGGTGTATCCAATGATATGCCACCTCTAGATGTGTCCCATATATCCAACTTGTATCCTGATCGAGACCTACTATCATATGCCCCATTAGTCTTCTCTTCTTGTTCTTGACTAATCCTTAGTTGTCCCTCTCTCTGCAAGTCTGAAAAACTAGGAACGATCACTACATTGACCTCTGCCTACTTTTCCTGAGCCCTTGTAAGTCTTTCCTGAGCCTCAAATACCCTATCATTGTGTGCCTTGCAACTTCTAATCGTTGTCTTTACACTCTTCAATGTATCTACTATATCAAGAGAATACTCATATCCTTGTTGCTTAATTTATTTGTAGGAAGAGTCACATGAACTGTATTCCACCATTTTTCTCGTCATCTCTAATCCTCTTCTTCCTGAAAGTATACCATGTCATCTAAACCAAATAGATACCATAGTCAAAATCATACCTCAATGATGTTTAGGGGAGGTTATCTCATCTGCAAAACCAGTCCACATTAGCATGACACGTGTATAATCATAATCATATCAATATATAGACATCATGCATGACAATATTAGCTGCAAAAAATGACCTCATGCATGATAATTAAAACCATGACAATGCATGCATAACAACATGCATCTAGCCCATCCTGTCCAAGTGTTTGAACCATGCTCTGACACCAATTTGTACCACCCTTCCCACATTTACCCACTTTCACTGGCTTATTAGGGTAAACATGAGATGAGGGCTACTATGACATGACTCAACCTCCTAAGTATAGTTAAGCAAGTGGAATTGAGAAACTGAAATTTTACTAACCTTCCTCTGGAGCTATAGGATCCCCATGAGCTAAAAACCACTCTAGGTGCCATAAACCTCAGTTAAATTTCTTTTTTAGCAATCTGGGATCCCAATCGCTTACATAACAAGGCATGCTAGTGGCTATAATCCTCCAGTCACATGGATAACCCTACCTCTTAGTGACTGCAGTCTAGGTTTCCCAGCTCTGAGCATGCGACCCTTGAATCCGAGACACTTTTTCAGGGCTAGTATCCAAACCTCTACCCAAAACTTGATAAAATTTTCCAAAATGATAATTGACACAATGAAAAAGCCATTAAGGAAAAACCTTGTCAATAACTTGACCTAACCAATCCTGATCCAGGTTGATGTTGGTGGCCACCCACCTATCCCATTTGGACCCCCACAACTGTCTCTTTCAGTCTTTTCAATTTCCTAAATTGTAGCACAGTTTACTATTTTTAGCAGTTTTTCAGGTCCTGAACTTCCGGAGCCGTTTTGAGGCCCTAAACGACTTTTTTTGGGAAATCTCGGGGCAACATGGGTCCATGGACCGATGTTGCCCTTCCCAAAGTGGTAGTTCTCAGATAGATCTTTCTAACGAGCTATCATACGTGTCAAAC
>APFE030319065.1:228817-266720 GCA_000404065.3 Pinus taeda
AGTTAGTTTCGTTATAGTTTTTACCATAACAAGTAGTTGTTTTTGTAACCTATTAATAGAAGTCCTTTCGATAACTAATTGATTCCTATAAAGTAAATATATACATTACCTTACTTAAATATCATAATAGATATATAAATAATGTACTAGCTAATTAACTAAATATATTTTTCCTATCCCTATCCCTTGGTCTAGTCCAGTTAGCCATTTCCCAGGAAAATATAGGCATTAGCCAATCTAGTTTCCTAGTCAAATATAGTCATTGGATGATCTGCTCTATCTATTTAACATGTAGCTAGGATTTGGTTCTTCAACTTTTCCTAATGGTGAACCACACTCATTGGTTTGAAATGCCTCGACAAATGTATTCTAATGTGATTTACGCTGAAAAATATTCTCAAAAAACAAGATGATAGATATTCAATATTACATTTGTCCTTGAGAAATTTGACTTTGTTCATAATATGAGGAACATTAATTGTTTTCCATTAAATTCAAAATCTGCTCTTCTTCATCTATTTGTGAAGTAGCAAAAATTGGTCGTATATAAAAGTTTTCATTATCATCATCTATCCATGCTTTAGTTTCTACTTCTATTATTGTTTTTTCAAGAGGATATAATGTGAATTCATCTATCGAACTTCCATTGGAGATAAACATATCACCAAATCTACAACTTATAAAAGAATTAGTTGTATCTAACCATGGTCTACCGAGAATCAATGCGTGTCCCCCTAGATTATTCTTGGGTGTCATTATCATGAATCAATAGGATATGCCAAGAATATAAGGATACAAATAAATCTTCTTACACACCAACAGGTTTGATAATATATACATATACTAATTGCAATAATGTAGGTGTATATTTAAGATTAGTAAGTTTCAATTCATTCATAGTTTGTTTACTCATGCTATTATGCTTAATCCTAAATAAATCAATGTATTTGGAATCTCAACACCATGAATGTGTGTTTTCACAATGGGAATTCCTTGATCTAGATATTTTTGAACTCTTTTCTTTCCCATCGTGATATCAACAATTTTCCCAACTAACTAGATTCTTTTAATTTCTTTCCCTTTTCTTTCTAGTTTTTTAATACTTAACTCCCTAATTGTCTTTGAAAATATTGGTATTTATTTTCTAGCTTGTAACAAAGGATTTTTTATACAAAAATTCTTAAGTTCATCTATCATATTGTAATCAAGAACACAATCTATTGTTCTACCCCTTTGTCAATCTTCAATCTTTCAAGAGAAGGTGCATTTTGAAAAGAAACTGAAGGTTGTTGTATAACAGGGGTTGAGTTTATTGGAGTATCATCATAATGTAGAGAGGTGTTTGTTTTTTTTAGGATTTTCCTCTCGATGAAGATATGTCTCTTTCTTAGAGAGGTCATCCTTCTCAGACTCCTTAACAACGAATGGTGACTTGTTTTCCAATACTCTACTAGATCTAATTTGGACATTGTTTAGATCTAGTGGAGTTATCATGTAAGTTTGGAAATTCTCCCCTTCCATATTTTAAATAGGTCATGAGTTTTTTTTATTTGGATTTGGAAGTGGCTAAGTAGGGAGTTGATTTGGATTTTTTGGAAATAGTAGTGAATGTTGTGTGTTTGGATTTCATGGTTGAGAGGGTTTAATAGGCTGAGGAAAATATTGTGGTGGAAAAAGAGGGTAAGGTTATTGAAATTAGGGATATTGAGGATGATTTCCTTAAGTATGTTTCCATGCTTGTGCCCAAGGTTGATGCCAAGGTTTCTAAGGCATGGCTGCAGTCCAATTACTTTGTGGTGGTTGTGCATATGTTTGAGTGTTGAAACATTGAGTCATATTTGATTCTGGATTTTTCCATGGTCTCTTGGCAATAAAACAAAGATGTTCTACTTGATTTGGCATTACTTCCACTTAATAGACAACTTTAAGACTTGGTATTGAAGTACATTCGTTTGAATCATGATTTTATGCACATATAGCAAAGGTTTCTATGCTTTTTTAGTCAAGGGGCACTCTCTCAAGGCATGTTTCTTTATATATTTTGCACAAAAGATTGATAATGCAACACTTTCATCCTTTTTATTGCTTTGTAGTTTAAGGGTATGTATATGTTCACTAATACTCTCCAAAATATTTTTTCTAAATTTCTTAAGCAAATTCCCTATTTCGGCCCTACTTACTGTCCTAGCTGCAAATTTATTAATCCTATACATAACATGATCTCTTTGATCTTTCCCAGTTCTTTCCTTTCCTCTTAAAATGTATATGCATAACTAACAAATATCTCTAGATTATAACTAAGAAATATCTCATCTACCCATTAAAATTGATAATATCTATCCGCTCATCTCTGATAGATTTCAGCAAGAGAGCTTTCAATGTTTCTTCATCTAGATTATGCATTTTATCCATTTTTACATTATAAGAAAATATTCCAACAAAATATTCAAGATTTTCACCTTCTTTTGGCATAGTTTTAAAGACTTCATCTTTAAGGTTATGGGGCATACAATAATCCTTGTATTTTTCCAAGAATGCATTTTTCATTTGTTCCCATGTTCTTATAGAATGTGCTCCTAAGCCCATAAACCATTTTAATGTTTCATTCTTAATAGAGGTTAGAAACAATTTCAACTTTTGAGTATCAAGAAAGTAGTCATAAGATATACACAAGACTTCAAAGTCAAAGAGAAATGTTTTAGGATCCTCATTTCTTAATCCATAGAAATTAGGTAGGATAGAGGGTGCTATATTTTTCATTGTGGCCATGGTATCTTCATCAGACATGGGAAGTCCAAAATATTTTATATCTCCTCTACCACCTTTTCCTCCTCTTCCTCCACATCTTCCAGCAACACTATTTCCTCCTCTTCCACTTCCAATTCTAAGTTGTTCGCCATTCACATTATGTACTTCTCCTACCCCTTCTCCTTCCATTATAGATTCCTCAGAGCTAATGTAATGTTCCAAAATTGGGGTTTCTAGTTCCTCCTATAACTTCTCTCATTATTCTATAAATGGAATGCTAATATAGGTTTATTCTTCTTCCTCAACACTAGGTATTTCTTACTCCTGCCCTAGAATTTGTTCTCCAGTTGAAGATAGAAAAATTACTCCTTCTGTTGGGGATTTAGGATCTTCTTCTTCAACTACAACTTCAGTAGAGGAAGTTGGTGAATCTTTAGGTTGAATTCAGATCTAAGTAAATCATAAAGTCTATGTCTACCTTCAATTGATGGAATATATGTCTGGGTGGATGGTGTGGCACTACGCGGTCGTGACGGTGTGAGTGATGATGTTGGAATCAAACTCCTACCTCTACTTATAAATATTCCTATAGAATATCTTTCGCTATGCATATCATTTTTCTTTTTTCTAATGGAAAGAAAAAGACTCATATATAGACTTCCCTTGCAATAGCGTCAAAATGTTTCAATAGTAGAAAACAATGAAATTAATTACTAAGTGACTAAAAAAGTTAGTCATCACAACTTTTCCAAGTGAAATACTACCAAAAATGAGCAATCTTAAGTAACGCAACTAAAAATACCTAACATAAGCAACTAATTTAGTCATGAATTAGTATATATGACTACCTAATAAATAATATAACTAAAAATGACTAACATGAATGACTAATTTAGTCTAGGAAAAAAACATGACTACCTAACAAGTGCTACAATAATACAAATCAATTGTTTATGGTAGTCGTTTTAATTTTCTTACTTCAACAATATAAACTAACAAGTGATAGGAGTTTCAAGGTTGTTATAGATTGGATGAAAGGTTATACTTCCTTAAACACTTCTTTATTAGATCAATAGTTAATGTACGTCATTTGCACACTAAGAAAGAGGTTCCCCACTAACATAAAGATAGTTTAACAATAATTCCTCTTTATCTTGACATATATCTACATGATGTAACTGGAATACTAATTAGATTTTTCCTTTAAATTTATGACTACTATGTTGACATTTAACACCTTTACAATTAATTCCCCTAGTTTCATATACATTATTAGAGTTACATTATTTCACCATTATTTTTTCATTGTATATCCATGTCTCTAATCTAATTAGACGCATTGGTAATAGGTAATTTTCTGAAGTTCACTTTGTCCCCTTTTGTTCACCCAATTCCTACCTCTATGTACTACACGAAAATAATATTATACCACTTAAAAAAATTAAAATTAAAATTAAATGTCCATTCCAACATATAAAAATAACTATACTGGCATATATCTACCTTAGATATGAATCTAACATGAGCCGAGAGGGATCCAATTTCTTCACGTGTAAATTTTTTAATGAACCAACATTATTTAAATATTTTGTATATTTATTTCTTATTTTCTTTTTAATTTTTTTATTTGGCCAAAATGAGAAAATTTTCAACTTTGATGACTGACAAACAAGGTTACACATCATGCTAGCTATAGAATAAGCCGCTCAACTCAATAAACAACCACAATAAAATTATATCACTTGAAAGATAAAAAAAGTGTCCACTTCAACCTATAACTATATAAACAACACAATCAATTGGGAAAAAATAGCACACAAACTTGAATTTGTTTTACAAAAGCTTGGTGGAAAAACATTGAAATTGTTCTTTTAGAAAAACTTGGCAAACAATCTTGAAGGAATAGTGTGATTCGATAGAAATGAGCTCAGATATTGTGGATATCAATTGAGTAGATAGTAGTTATCAAGTTCATGGACTCATAATTGGTGTAATACCACACACAGATGCTAGCTATAGGTATGCCTTGAAATCTCGATTTCAATTTTATGTTGAAAGTCTTCCATCAATCATAAATCTAGAAAGAGTAATGCATGGTTGTTGTCAAATAAATTTGTTAATTCCTCGAAAATACCATTTTACATAAAGTAATGCAGCGTTGTTGTGTAGGAAATGTGTTATTTCCTCAAAAATACCATTTTAAGGTGTGACACGGTATTGCAAAATGTTTATGATTCATTGGGAAAATCCTACCATCATACTTCTAGTTGCATAAGTACCAACATGTGCACACAGATTCATGTTAGCTAATAGCTCTAGAAGACTTGTCTTTCAAATGTTATATATTTATCTATTCTTGTCCACTTGTAAAAAATCTTCCTTTTTTGTTCATATTAGCTCTTCACATTCCATTGAAATCAATTATGAGACATCTTAATCTTTATTGAATTTCAAGAGGGACCTAGAAAATTTGAAGGAGATGTAGAACCTACTGACAAAGCCCTAGTTGAGCCCAATAATGGTACGCTAAACTCAGAAGGCGCGACTTCGCTAGAATTCACTAATGTTTTTCATATATCATCAACAATTAGAGTCAACTGCAAGGTTGGTCCTGTATTTAGATATCTACCTTTAATCATGCATATTCCTTAATGCAAAAATGAAAATTTTGTGTGTACAAATTTACTATTACAAAGAGGATGATGTGTATTTGTCCAAGTATATTTTCTAGTCAATTTTGCCTTAGATCCAGTGGGGAATTGTTGGAATCACAATTTTGAACCATGAAATTTACATAATATGAGTTTTAAAGGGGTTTTCAGAGCGTTGAATTCATTTATGCATTAAAAATTGCATTTTAAATAAAAAAAAACCATGATCTGTAGAAAAAATGTATCACTGGATTCTGGAAAAAGAAAGCCAAAATTTAGAATAGTTCAACTACGTATTTTTTAATAAATTTGCATGGTGAGGAACCATACTCATTTTAACATGAAATTTCACTTATTTGATATGACTCATATCTATTGGGTGAGAGTTAAAACTCAAATTTTTAGTCCTTTTCATTAGAAAGGTACTCCTTTTATCTGTGATGTTTGTAGAAAAGATGACTCAACATGAGCTTTTAGTAATATCAAGTGTTCCATATGTCTTGCATGAGCTGCAATCTTTTGTTTTCACATGTAGAGGCTTAACTATTGAGATTGAACTGTCATTTTGTTTTCTAGTCAGTAATCTTAGCTAATATCATGAGAGTAATTCACTTGAGCATGGTTTTTGTGACTTTTGAAGATCATTCATGATTCTATGCACAACCAGCTATAAACATGACCTTCTACAACACAAAACGTATGAAACTGATAAGCCTTCCATTTGAACGGCAAGTTATTAATCTCTTTTTGACCATAAGAATGAGTCCTTTGAGATCTAATCTATGCACTATATGGGAAGAATTTTTGTATGTTAGAACCATGAACCATAGTTCTACTATCAAAAGGGATATAATTTCTTCATTTACATATTAATAAAATCATTACTCAGTCAACCTCTAACATTGAGTATTCTCTTCTCTGTGGATTTTTTCATTGGAACCGTAAAATGTAGAAATTATAATTTTATATTAATTAAAAGGAGAAGGGCAAGAAAATTGTATGCCCAAAAGATTTAATTTTCCCATAGCTCGATGTTAGGTGGATTGATTCTTATTTTTCTACACATTATTTTGCCATTGAATTTCTCTATAGGAATGGTCCTTAATGCTCGGTGAAATGAGCAATGAACAATGTCTTGCACGTTAAATGTCTTACCCTAATTATCAACTTTGCATCGAAAATAAATCTATAAGGTATTTGTTCTTTTGTTGAATATGGCATTTAACATGCCCACGGGGCTTTGGATTGATGGTAAATGGGTGCACTATTAAGGCACTCCTTGCGATAGGTCACTGGTTCAAATCCCCCATGGGTGCTTACCTAACCAAAAAAAAAAATATGGCATTTAACATATTGACATGTTGTATATGATTCAGGACTAAATTGCAAAGTATATTGTTTGAAATGATATTCTATGCTAAATTAGCAAATAAAAAGTTTACTGAAGGTGCATGGCACTTGAGTATTTGTGTAAAAATAGAAGTTGTGTCCATTCTTCTCTTACAAGATCAAATTTAACTAAATGCTTGGCTTTTTTCTTATCCAAAAATTTCAATGTGATGATCAACCTTTTATAACCCAAAAATATGGGATGTGAAAAGGAATCCTTAGAAAAAATTTAGACAACCCATTGTAAGAGTATTTCAGACTATTGCCTTGTTATTACATTCTCATGCCAATAATTATCATGTTTTGTCCATTAGGATTTTTGGTTTTCATACAGGAGAAGCTTCTTTGGATTTTCTCTATTCTCATTCACTTAGGGCAGATCACGGGCTCTTCTTTAGATGCAGGTTTCACTAACTCTTTATTTGTAAGTTTGTACTCATGTTGGCATTTCAAAGAAGGTTTATGGGTTATCTATGTCAAACATGTCATGTTTGTTTAGATTTGTTCTTTGTGGTATTCAGTTAGTCATTATCTTGGCTGACATTATTGATCAATGTGCTCCACTGCTATTTTCATTTGTTTATTGTCTCCAGCTTCTAATATGCTTCATGTTTTTAGGTTTAGTTGAAGGATGTTCTAGTGTCATTATTTTGGAGGTTTGTTTTATTTGTTTGTCTTGATTTCTATTTGTTTTGTGCCTTTATGTGTATGTTCTCTACAATTAGTTTTTTCTCAATTTCTAGTTCACTAGTGTATATTTTTGCCTTAATTATTGACCCAAAATAGATCACTATATGTTATTTCATCTTATGAGGTCACATGTTCAAAACCAAAGGGAAGTATATTATGTAGTATATACACTTCCACAAACTTTAGTCATGAAATTGTTGTGTGGAGATGGGTTCCTTGTCCCACAAACAAGGGGGTTTCATATTCCAATTTTCTGTTTGGCTTAGCTATTACCTAAAATTTAGATTATTATCATTACTATATTATGAAAAATTATATTTTTGGACTAGCACAAGCCATTTTAATTTTTAAGGCACATTTGTGAAATCCATTGAGCAGGGTCAAAACTTAAAGTTCCCTGTTTGAGAGTTGAATCATTGTTTTTTTGTGGTCAATCTATTGATATCCCATATGTTATATATTCAAGGTTGAAGAGATCATTGAGATATTTTGAACAGGCTAAATAAGTAAAAAAAAATATTTTTGTGCTAGAAAGTTATGTCGTGAAAAGCAGACCTATTATTTTACCATTGTAGGATGAAGTAGAAGCGGTGCCAGCTCTTATTGGTCACACATTTTGAGCTAGTCATATATGTAATTTTGAAAAGGCCCTAAAGGTTCCAACACCCTAAAACTAATTTGAAGTAACGGATTGCACATGCCACGATCCCTAACCCTAATGTTGATGACTATCAACAGGTGTTAAAATCTCAACCACCATGGGCAAAAAGGGTTCCATTCCATGCTAGCATAGGGAAAGTGAGTGAGATATCATAGTAGGGTGCAGGAATAAGGTGACCTTGTAAGAACCTATTATAGGCCACAAAGCCTTTTTGTTCCATGGTCATACAATCCTTATTTGTATTTTGAATTATATTTCTAGGAATAAAAATAACAAGGTACAAACTTTATATGTTGTACAATATTCCTTTGCAGGTTTCTTAAGGGTAAATCATGGTGTAAATGGTTTGTTATTTCCATTATTGCATCTTGTTCTTAATTTCTTAGCTATATTTTTCATAATGAAATCACTATGCTTCTAATATTAAAACTTAGTCATAAGTAATCATTGCATGAGAGAATATAATCTCACTGCATTTGCAGTGCCATTTTAAGATTTGTTGTGACAAATTGTCCATTGGAATATCCAAGGAAATTTTTGGATCATGTTAGTATCAAAGTGATTTTTCTAGGTCTTTTGGAAGCTGTAAATATAATAGCAATGCATGAAGTTTTGAAGTGCAAAAAATTTCAATACCTGAAGAATGAAACCATCAGATTCAAGAAGAGAATGAAGAAGTGAGAAATATGTTCCAACACTTGCAGGAGGACAACAAACAGCTGCAAAATAAATTTTCTATCCTACAAAAGCTCCTCACTACTATCATGGGAAGGATAAAGGAGTATAGCATGCATTCCTTGTCAAATGGAAAGGCTTTTCTCAATGAAGTAAGCTATTTAGAAGAACAAAATGCTTAAGCCATGGAGAAATTGCAATAACAATTAATAACTAAGGAAAAAGAATGGGGTAGGCTTCAAAAAGAACACAAAAAGGGGGAGAGAATGGGTGGATCTTTCCCTACAAAGTTATTCAGCCATGTTGCTAACTCTACAAAAAGTTGTAGTTTCTGCATTGAAATGGTTTCATGTAAATCTTTGCTTTCGTGGGTTTCCTCAATTCATTTTGTAGCATATGAGTTATTGTTTTGTGTGATTCTGTAAGGAAGAACAAGATAATTCTTATTGCTTCTAAGAAGAACAAATGAGTTACTTTAGCGTCATTGATACCTCGCTCTCTGTTTCACTGAATCCACTCTTTTTTGACATTTCATATCATTTCACCACATCCCACTATTTATATGGTTTCCAACGACGCATGCAGTAATGATGTCCTTTTAAATTTTTAATGCATTAGATACTTGATTTAATAAATTTTCTTTTATGTTATCCTAGTTCCATAATATTTATATTGGGGTTGAAATGTAGGCTTTAATAAGTGGGGCCTTTGACAACGTTATGCTCCTATATCAATAGGTGTCATATTTCATGATTGGCATTGATGGGCTCTGCAATATGTTCATACCTTTTTGTCTAGTTGTAAAGGTTTTCCATATTGTCAAAAACAAAAAATTTAAAAAATGTAATGAGGGTATGCCATACAAGAAAAATCAAAGGGAAGAAATAATAACATGGTCAAAATAGTGAAAGAAATGAACCCCAAACAAAAGACGAGGAAAGTGTGCAAGTCCAAAATGCCACTACTACCTTGTTTCTACAAAAAAATGATTCTGTGCAGCTTGTTGATTCATGCCACAATTGACAAATGGCCAAAAAACTTCATCTAGGCTAGTTCATGTTTCAATTTCTTGTTTTAGAGATAGAGAATAAAATCTGGCCAAACTGTTCAATGTTGGTAGATAAATAGATAAGTGGAGAAGCAAAGGAGCTCAACAATTAAATCTGAGCCCTTGGATGTTATAAGTGATTGACTTAGGTAGGATTCCCATGGAAAGAAAAAGAAGATGATGAGGGGTTGCCAGTTCAAGTGCAGCCAAAGAAAGGTGAAAGAGTGCTAGGTAATATAGGTAGGGTAGGTCGAGGGTGTTGCAAAAATGACATCACAAGTGTAAAGTAAGCATTATATGAAAAATAGCTCAAGATCAAGGTTCCATGACTAACTCCCCTTTTTACTTTTCCCAATAATTTACTAATTCCCCCCAAAGGTATTAAGATCTGCTTAATGTCCTTGAACCACTCATTCTGTTCAAGGTGATTGCCTAAGGAAAAATCCGTTTTACTTAGATAATATTCATGTTTCTCATATAAATATTATGTTTCCCTTTTTTCAGCCTAAGTTGTTAACCATATGACCTAGTGCTGTCGTTTTGAAATTCATTTTTTCATTTTAACTCTAACTTTATTATATAAATCCCATGTAAATCATTCCCTTCATCGTATTACGTATATATATTTTAATAACCCTAATTGTTAATAGATTCCCGCTCCCGGTTAACTATAACCATATCACTATATATAAAACAGGGATTAATTAACCCCACATTAATTAAAAACTTTACTTTAACCTACAGACCAATCAATTCCGCCCTGATACCATTAAAAAACACATTTTAGTTCACTAGGCCCACAAATTTAACCTCCCACCATCTCCGCCAAGCGCCCACCGTCTGATTGATGCCCTCGCATCAGAAGATTGTTATTCATTTCGCCACCCCCCATCGGTCGAACATTAAGTCCTGGGGAATTGGTTGTATTTCTCCTATACCGTGGACATGCATCGTGCTCCCACTTTGTGATCGCTACCCCCCCGCTCAAAACCACTCGACCCCAAGAGCGGTGCGAGGGAAACTTCTTACCACCCTTCACTAGTGATAAGACGTCCCATCAAGCTGACATCATCCATGTAATAAATGCTAAAAAGCCCCACCAAAGAAAAATTTTGTTAAATAGTTGAGAAAATGTCATTTTCACCCACATTCTCTGCTACTGTGCTCCATGCAAATCATGTCCAATCCGTCACCCGACCAACAAACACCAGCATTGTGCTCTGCAGCTCGTCGTGCAAACTGCAAATTACATGGTTCACTTCTAAAAATAAGTATTTACCCCAATTCACTTCCCGAATCGGTAATTTCATTTTTTCCTCTATGAAGTTTACCAAAAAAAGCCAAATTCAAGTAAAATTGGTCTGTAGCTATCATAAAAAGACCCCCAAACCTGTTGTTTTGTCCATTATTTCCACAGAAGCTCAAATTCCTGTTTGAAAACACAAGAACCAAACACGGAAGCTCCCGTAGCTCTGAACATCGCACCTATGAATGCACGTCATAAGGACTTGGATTATTTACCCTTGGCCGATGAAGATTTTCAAATAAAAGATTTGTATGGAAATGTGGACCATCTTCAAGCCTTTCAGGGATAGCTATTGGAACAACTCTAACGTTTTTGGGTTATGGGAATATAACCTTCCTATGTATTTCATTCCCTCTGTTCATGTGTTCCGAGACATCATTCATCCGTGTTGTGCCAACTATGACCCTATCAATAAAGAAGTCATGTCCCCATCCCAAACTGTGCCTTTTCATATAATTGCTGAGTCTATTAATGAAATGATACACTTCCATTCCACTGAGCCCCTTGCTCATCTTTCCATGGGGTGTCTGGTCCAAAATGCTACTCAATTGTTCAACTCAGAAATAACCCGGGTTGCTCAAATGTTCATGAAACCAGACCACGAGCCCCAAGTCCCACCTCCCTATTTGTATACCTGGTTAACTGACACTGGCAAACTTATTGTTGACATGATATCCCATATCTTTGGATTTAATACCAATGCATTTGTTGATGAGATCACCCTAGTTCTACTATGAATATTTACCCCAGGATAGCCCCGTGCTGTCAAATATGACTATGCCACTTTCATTGCTAATAAAATTCATGATCAATTCCTGAACTTGGATAGAGAAGGAGTCTTCAAGTACACATCTTTCATATACCACATTCTGCTATATCATCATTCAAACTACTTTTCTTTCCCCATTGGGAGGTTGGACTAAAAGGGAAATCGAAGGTCTGTGATATTTTGGACCTCAGTTTTCCATAATATCTATAAGTGCCCTTATACCTATAATGAATTCATTAACTTGTTTGTACATAAAGCATCCACTCCGTTGATAGGAGCCCCCCCTCCTAGGATCTATGGTGATATGAAAAATATTTTGCAGCCCTCCAAACAGTCCAGGATAGGTGACTGGTACCTGTACCAGAATCACACTGAAATCAGAATATATGGTTGTGAACTATGCCCTTTCAAGCTACCCAAATATGTGCCCATGAGACTATTTGCATTAGAATATTTCAGATAGATCATAAAGGCAGATTTAGATCATTTTTGTAATGCAAAGAAGAAGGTTGGTCTAAGAATCAAGAACCAGTTAGGCCCTTATGTCATCCATTCTAGAGATGCCTTGAAAGATGCTGAGAAGGTATTAGAAGAACACCTTGGATTGAAGAAGAGTTTTCGGTGGGTGGCATATGACCCATATAATTTTATAAGTGACAGAAAAGTAAAGAACATGCTATCAGTTTATGTACATCATAGGATCCCAGAAATTCAACAGTATGCCAATTAGGATGAATGGGTAGAAGGGACATTAATATAAGAAATTAATGAGAAAGAAAAGATGGAAAAAGCTATGAAAGATCTTGAAAAAATCCTTGACCTGGACTCTTTTGGACAGGTGTCTTCCAAACTGCCTCAACAATCAGGAGTTGGTACATCCTCTGTTGGAACCTCTCAGCAGTCCGCACAAAAAATCAGCACAACAGTCACAGGGACTTCAAAGGGCAAAGAGGTAAATACCATAGAGCATCCTATAATGACACACGAGCCAACAATGTCAAAGGAACTGAGTCAGGGGAAAATTCCTCTAGCCCAAACTGAAGCAGCAGGAGTTCCAGCATTACAAACTCCTCTAAATGAGGAAAGAAGCAAGAAGGGAGCCAGGGAAGACCCCACACCTATCAGTGGACTTGCAGAACAAATGGGTGCAAAGAGGCAAAGATTAAATCCTCTATCTGAAGATGAAATTATTGAAGAAACCATAGACAGTCTAAGAGGTGAAAGGGTAGTCAGCCAAAAGATTTCCTCGGTGATAGAAACATCAACCAACTCACAGAGGTGGGAGCTAGAAAGGCAGCACAGTGTGGATGTTTCATCCACTAGGCCACAAAGCAAATAGGACTCGGATATCAAAAGGACATTTACAGAGATAAAGGCCAGGAATGACCCACTAAGGCTTCAAATATACAATCAGTATCTTAAAATAGCCCCCACCAACCAATAGAGATTAATGTTAGCCTATGACATTAAAGAGCGAAAAATGATCATGAGTTACTTTAAGCCCAAGGTGCAACAACCATAGTTAACAGCTAATTACATTAGGACAAATTTGGAGGTCCTAGCCAAGGATATTCATCCTATGGACCAGATTGAGCTTCATAAACTGACTGGAGAGATGGTCTACTCCACACTGGCTGATAAGGCATTGTTAGCTCATAAATTACAAAACTCCTTGGACAATACCTCTCCTCAACTACATTTGGAGAAAGCTTCTTCTCTGGCTAAGTACAGTAGGATAAAATCTTTGGAGAAAATTGCCATTGAACTGGGACATGATCCCAAAGATGCTAAAAGCATAAAGGCACTCATGAAGAAGAAAGAGGAAGATATTTTTGCCCTGAGGAAGTAGCTTAAACTCCCTCCTTCCATGGATCCATAGACTGCGGAAGTTGTACAGCAAAAATCCAAAGAGGACATGATGCACCTACTTATGAAACTCAATGAAAGATTAACCAATATAGAGCAGGCACTGGAAAAGGCACTAAAGGAAAAATGGGGAGAGTCGACCTCCCAGCCTCCTCAAGTAATCCTTGCAGTCCCTACTGCCCCCTCCACACTTGTAACAACATTCCCTCCCATTGTTCTAGCATCCACAACAGAGATATCAACAGCAACAACAACAACACCAGGCAGCAATACTACTATGACTACAGAACAACTGATAAAGGCCATGGAAGAATTAAAGCTCTAAGTGTTAGAACTAAAGCTGGTAAAGGAACAATTGGCAAAGATAAAAAAGAGTTATGACAAATCGAAGATGAATGTGGCAGAGAAAACAAGGGAGGTTAAAACATTAGAGAACAAGGTGACATCATTAGAAAAGGATCTTTCTCTGGATAAACCTCTGGCAGAAATAAAAGGTATTATGTGGTCCAACATCAATCAATCCCTTAATAATGTGTGGAGATCTATCCAAGTTACTTATGAGCAAATTGACATAATAAGAGCGGCCCAAGTGGAGATTTAAAAGACCAGAGCTTTATTGGGACAGATGCCTAAACAAGCTAACCGGCTAATACATTTTTTGAACACCAAGAACAGTGAAGAACTGCAAGCACTAGAAATCATAGATAGGACAGGGACCATTCTATAAATCAAGAGAGTTATAACCAAGAGAACTCTAATGTAAAATTTGGAAAAGAGATTCCAGGACATGCAGGTGGAGATCAACGCGTTCACAGAAAGTTCACAGTTTTGCATAATAAAGGTTTTCCAGGTCATTTAGGAAGTAATGACCACCTGATGAGACATGTATATTACATGCACAAGTTGAATAAATATGCTAATGATCAAATTACTTCATCAAAAAGTGCTTCAGAATTAAAAGCACTTCCATCTAGCCAAAACCTCTACGACAACTTAGAAAATTTATTCTACATTGAGCATGATGTGAAACATCTATTCACTATCCCTCCTAATTTCTTCGGGTACACAGAGACTGATGAAACTTTAAGAAATTTCCAGAGACATAAATTACCAGAATAGGAGTGGTGGCAAAGTATGTTGGAAATTCTATAAACTTATCTTTGGTATCTCTGGTAAAATGAAAATTTTAGGCCATCTACCATAATGCGGAGAATAGAAATGAATGAGGGTAAGACGGATAAAAGTGTATCAGATCAGAGTTGAAATATCCAACCGAGAGGGAGCAGACAACATAGACTATCAGTGGAAGATAGTTGTAGACCAACTCACAGAGCCTACCGCCAGCACATCTGACAAAAACGGAGCAGCCAGCATAGCATCAGTTATGTTTTCCCTATTATCGAGACTATTTTTCTCTATATTTTGTAAAAATTGATGAGTGACCACTATATATTATCTCCATGAGATATTTTTTCAATATATTTTTTGTATAAATACCCACCCATTCGAAGTATTTTGGGGTTGGTGAATATTTCTAGACTTTGTTGTAACATTGAGTTTTGGAATAGAAAGCTGTTGGAATCAACTGTTGTTGTGCTTACTAGATGAAGAATTGGAGCAAAGGACTTGCTACAGGACTCTTGAATCAAATGTTTTACCAATAAGTCTTTTATATCCGTGTTTTAAAGTTCTCTTGTTTCTTATATCACCCGTGTTTCAGAATCTAAATGATAAAGATAAAGATTAATTCAGAATTTGCTTGACTACACTCTGTGTTTCATTCATTATCATTCTCTGTGTTTTCTTCAGGATTAGAATAAACAATGTAATTCTTAATTGCTCCTGTTTCCTAATTCTATCATCTTGATTGTTTGTTAAGGAATTCTTAACTGCTCCTTGACAATAGCCATCCCCTTTCCCTCTTTGAATATGTTGAAGGATTCTTAACTTCCTTTCAGCCATTTTGAGCCCACCTCATCCAATACAAATCTTTGATTGCTCCTTGTTTGACTACCTTGCCCTGTGGAACCATCCTCTGTTAAGAAACCAAATCCAGTAAACCACTCTCGTTGACTCCATCATCCCAATGGACTGAACCCTAATCTTTCACCTTTGTTCTATTGAAACTCACCATCAAAAAATCAAACAAAACCCCTAAACCTCATAACTAGCCTAACATCTTTCAAAACAAAGTTAAATCATAAAGAGATAGCCCTCTCTAGATACAGATTGGCTAGATTTTGTATCTAAAAAATTGGTATATGGTTACCTCAGTCGTATTCCCTTTCTTACAACTTTTGGGAACAACCTGAGTGATAACATCATTGTCGATGCCGCTGGGGATATGAATAATTTGTTTGTTACTTCTATCTACTTTATAAGCTATAGACAGAGCTTGAAGTTAGCCAGGTAGACTTTGAAATGCTTTTGTTGTGCAATGGAAGAAGCAAATAAATGCTACTTCAGTCTATCTCTGGTCTAGCTTATAGATTGGGCAGTTGGCTTCAAATACTTGATCAGTTCCTCCTTTACAAATCTTTAAGGAAGTTCACAATTTTCATATCTAAAGTGTCTTAAAGAAATTGTTAAAGTTGTAGTGTCAAACCCACTTACAGAAAAACCAATTATATACCTAGAATCGTGGCTTCAGAAAGGATTTGTTACACCAAATCACATCCTGATCCAAACCCACCACCTGTGTTTGAAAATCCTAATCTGATTCCTAAAATTCTTAGAAGACAAGAGAGCCGAGAAAATTTTGCTATTTCTCGGCCTTATCTAGATCAAAATCATGCCCTGAGAGGTCGATCCACCTTGATGACCAACCTTGTGCTAACTATTTTGAAAGCCCCTCATTTGAGACCTTTTCCAAATTTGGATTAACCCACACAGTTCAAGATCCAATATTCCTTGAAAATTTGCAGCTTGGAGTTGTTATTCCACATCTTGACAGAAATTTGCTGAGCTCCGTCCAACCTGAGCTTACCTTTGAGAAAACACTGAATCTTCTTGTGATTACTACCCCTTCTCCAAGTTCTCAGCACCTCACATTTCCCAACCTCAAGCTACCCCTTCCACTCTTCCATCCACTGTCCATATTCTTGTTGTTGTCCCTACTGCACGAGTTGTCACATATATCCGTGTTACCATGGCAAACAAGTATGCTCCTCTGAATTTACCTGCCAATCTAGGGACTATGCCCCAAGACTATCAAAGCAAAATCTCTCCTTTTTATGGCACAGGCACATACATAGCTCAACAGCATACTAAAAAAATGACAGATTACTTTGAAATATATGAGGTTGATGTTGATGATGTTAGGATGAGAGTATTTGTTCAAAGTTTGACTAGAGATGTTAGAATATGGTTTAGATCACTTCCTACAAATAGTATCAATGACCAATAGGTTATTTATTTTGACCTTCTTGAACAGATGGGAAAAGAAGAAAGATCCTCTTCACCTTTTATTAGAATATGGAGGCTTGAAAAGAGTTACCCAAGAAACCGTCCAAGATTACTGCACAAGATTCAATAATGTCTACAATGCTATTCCCCAAAATCTCATACCTCCTCCAAACTTGGCCTTGATTAAATTCCCTGATGCATTTGATTCTGATATGGCATACAAACTTAAGGAAAGAGCTCCTAGAGATCTAGAGGAGATGTGGAGTATAGTTGTCAGTGTTGAGGCCAACCTGATTTCTATGCGACCTAGAGCTAGAGCTGAAAGAAGGATACTTTCAAAGAAAAACCTTCTGCCTTTGTACAGAAATTAGATGCTATTATTAAAGGAATGGATAGACTTGGTGATAGAATAGAAACAATTGAGAGAAAATCCTCTTGGAATGGTTAACCAAACAATACTGGGAGAAATCCAAATTTCAGAAAAAATCAAAACCCTAATACTGGAAAGGCTGGGCATGACCAAAGCATTAGTCCCCCATTCCAGGAAAATTATGTTGAAGCCTCAACCTCTGAGGAACCATTAGAAGACACAAAAATTTATTTAATGGTCCTCAATAATGAACAACAACTTTTCTTGACCCAAGAGGACCATGAAGCTCACACTCTTGAACAATTCCAAACTCAGTCAGGTGAATCATTTGATTTTAGGGAGGGATATGGTTCAGCCATTTTTGAAGTCCACAAGCAATACAATCTAAGGAGTAGAAGAATTGATGTGCTTGAATCCAACAAACAAAATTATGCCAAGCAACCCAAGAAAGCCAAGACCAAAAACCCCCTGCACAAATCCCTCCTGGAACAGGTCCAAACCCAGACATTCCAATAGTTGAAGATGTATCAGATAATCAACAACCTGACAAACAACCTTCCACTTTTATTCCTCCAAAAGGAAATGTGGAAGAACCTCCTCAAATTGGTTTGGAAGCAACTTCAACCCATAGTACCACTCCTAAATAAGAGAAAAACACATAAAAGAGAGCAGAAAAAGAGAATCTCGTTGTCCAAAATACAAAAACCCAAACTGAAAAAACCTTTCAATCTTGAGATTGAGATAGGAAAATTAAAAATAGCTATTCCATTATCATAATTGGCTAAACATGAGGCCTACAGAGATCAAATTAGCAGATCACTCCAAATTTTTGTGAACGAAGATTCAGTAAATGTTTTTGATGATCAACCTAGATTAATTTTTGGACTAGAGGTAAAAGGAAAATCAGTAGATGGCGGGGTTCCTCCTTTCTTTGTAAGTCTAAACATACATGATAAAATACTTCATAATGCCATGTTTGATTTCGGTGCTTCTTATAACTTAATGCCTAAATCTGTAATGGAGAAGTTGGAGCTAGATATTACTAGGCCATACAAAGACTTATTCTCTTTTGGCTCCAGCCAGGTTAGATGTCTAGGATTGATCAAAGATTTATGTGTGTCATTAGTTCAATACCCTCCCAAAACAATTCTAATGGAGATAGTGGTAGCGGATATTCCACCAAAATATGGCATGTTATTGTCTAGGTCCTGGGGTGCAAAGCTTCAAGGATCACTACAGTTTGACATGTCCTATGCAGCTATTTCACTATTTGGTCAACCAAAGAAATTATACCAAGAAACTTTAATGAAATATGTGGTGAGTAGTCAAGAGAAACCCCAGAACTTGCCTATCTACTCCATGCATTCTGACATGGACTCCTTTATTCTCTATAATGCTGAAATTGATCCTCTAGCTAATGTCAAAATTCTAGCATATGAGCAAGAAGAAATTATAAACAAAAAAATCTAGTGTTCAAATTCAAGAAACTTCTGACAACAATGATACATCAAAGAATCAAGAGAAACCAGCTGAAACTAAAGAAATATACCTTCCCATAAAGCTAATCACTAAGACTCCCGATATTGACTACGAATAGAAACCCTTTGGTACTTAGAACTTGATGGTTCAGTTAATAAACTAGGAGCAGGAGTTGGAATTTGGGTGCATAATCTACAAAATGATCATGCAGAGGGTCATGCTTACAGGTTAAATTTTAAATGCACCAATAATGTGGCTGAATATGAGGCCTTGCTGCTAGGACTTAAATTGGTCAAAAGTTTAGGGGCAATCAGGATATCAGTTTTGGGAGACTCTCATTTAGTCATTCAATAGGTAAAAGGAAACTTCCTCACAATTGATCCCAAACTGATAGCTTATAGAGGAACAAAAATTGACATCCTCAACACATTTCTTGAAACACAGCTTGTCAAAATTCCAAGGAAACATAATTTGCATGCTCACAGCTTAGCAAAATTTTCCAGCACTTGTAATTACTGTTTGAACCTAATCATCAGTTCACAACTGAGATTAGACATAGGCCAGCCATACCTGACAATGTAAAAAACTTGCAAGTGTTATAGACATAGACACTGTTAGTGGGTGTGAGCAAAAAGATAAAATAGAAACAAGCATTTCATCAGAAAGTGCAACTTAGAGACTTCACCCAACAAAATTTACCAATAAAGAAATGCAAGATCTCAAAGAAATAGACATCAATGAGATTATCGAAGGAGACACTGAAGTTATTGATTGGAATGATAATCATTTGCCCTAAGGATTAACTCCTTTGGAAGATTTCTTTGGTTTAATGATATCCCAATGAAACCCAAAATGCAACCTCCAAAAGCAGACATTGAAGACTGTAACATAGGTACTGAAGAAAATCCAAAAATGATAAAATTGTCCAAAACTTTGCCCCCTGATCAAAGGCTTAAATATGTTCAACTGTTCAAAGAATTCCACGATGTTTTTGCCTTAGGCTATGAAGATCTCAAATGTTATGACACCTCTCTAATTCAACATACAATACCCCTCAAGGAAAATCAGAAACCATTCAAACAAAAACTCAGAAGAATTAACCCTGTACTACTACCATTAATTGAAAAATAAATCAAACAAATGTATGGAGTAGGAATAATTGCTCCTATCAAGTTTTCAGAGTGGGTGTCTAATTTACTACCCACTAGGAAGAAAATAGGGGAAATCAAGTTGTGTGTTGATTTAAGGAGTGTGAATAAGGTGTCTTTGAAAGAAAATTACCCCTTGCCCAAGATGGACCATATTTTACAAAGGGTAGTAGGTGCCTCTAGGATTTCACTTTTGGATGGATTCTTAGGTTTTAACCAAATTCTGGTCCATCCTGATGACCAGGAGAAAACTACTTTTACAACACCATGGGGAGCTTTTAAATATGTTAAAATGCCATTCGGACTTAAGAATGCAGGGGAAACCTTTCAACGAGCAATGGACATAACTTTTGCAAAATAAATCCATGATTTTCTGGTCATATATCTAGATGACCTTACTATGTTTTCCAAATCAGATCAGCAACATCTAGATCATTTGAGACAAGTGTTTCTAAAATGCAGAAAGTATGGTATTTCATTAAACCCTAAGAAATGATTATTTGGTCTAGAAGATGGCAAACTATTAGGCCACATCATCTCCAAAGATGGCATCAGAATTGATGCTGATAGAATACAAGCCATTCTACAAGTACCTCACCCTAGAAATGTCAAAGAACTTCAAGCTTTCCTAGGAAAGATCAATTTTTGAAGGAGATTTATACCTAATTTGGCTAAATTAATTAGATTGTTGAACAACATGTTAAAAAACGATTCCAAGGTTAAATGGATAGTAGAAGACAAACAAGCATTTGAAGAAATTAAAATGGCTTTGACTAGAACACCAACCCTTGCAAGTCCAATGTTTGATAGAGACTTCATGATATTTTCATTTGCATCAGAACATACCATTGTTGCTGTTTTACTACAAAAAGATGACCAAGGATGTGAAAAACCTATAGCCTTTTTTAGTAAAGCACTTAGAGATGCACTGCTAAAATACAAAATCATGGAAAAACATGCTAGTGCACTTGTGAAAGCTATTAAAGACTTTAGAGTTTATATATTGTACTCCCATGTAATAGCTTATGTACCAAGTGTTGTTGTCAAAGACATCCTAACTCAGGAGGGAATTGAAGGCAAGCAAGGTAAATGGATAGCTAATATATTGGAATATGATATTGAAATAAAACCCACAAAAATTATAAAAGGACAGGGATTGGCTAAACTCATGACTGAAACAAACTTTCAAGCTGTTGATATCAATGAACTACATAATGAACAGGATATGGTGACTCCATAGATCAATCAGGCCTTTTTAGAATCACCTTGGTATTCTAATATAACCCATGTATTATTAAACCTGCAGGCTCCTCTAGGGTTATCGAGAACAAAGAAAATATTTTTAAAGATGAAAGTTTCAAAATTTTTTATTTTAGATAATGCCTTATTTTGGAAAAATCATGAAGGTATTCTATTGAAATGTTTAATAAAAGATGAAGCTGACAAATTGCTCAAAGAATTTCATGCAGGGGATTGTGGTGGACATCTTTATTGGAAATCAACTACAGATAAAATCCTAAGGGCTGAATTTTATTGGCCCACCCTATTTGCTGATGTGATGAAATTTGTCACTTCTTGCCATAAATGTCAAATTTTTGAAGGCAAGAGGAAGCTTTTACCTTTACCCCTTAAACTAATTTCCACAGAAAAGCCTTTCCAACAATGGGGTTTAGACTTCATTGGAGAGATCCATCCTCCCTCTTCTGGCCAGCACAAGTGGATCCTCACTGCCACAGATTATTTCACCAAGTGGACGGAAGGCATCCCTACCAGACAAGCCAATGATACAATGATTATAGGATTCTTAGAAATCAACATATTGTTCCGATTTAGCTGTCCTAAAAGGATCATAACTGACAATGCTACTACTTTCAAATCCAAGAAAATGATAAGCTTCTTTCACAAATACCATATCACTTTAGGCCATTCCACGGCCTATTACCCTCAAGGTAATGGTCTAGCTGAGTCTTCCAATAAAATCCTGATCAATATTATTAAGAAAATGTTGGAACAAAACAAGAAGAACTGGCCCAAGAAACTTACAAATGCACTATGGGTAGACAGACTAACTTCAAAGAGATCTATTGGAACTAGCCCTTATGAATTGGTATATGGGATGGAGGTTGTATTTCCTTCATTCTTGGGAGTCCCTATAATGAAATTACTGTAAGAAGCTCAGGTGGACCAAATGACATTCAAAGAATAATAAATCAGACTATCCATTTGCAGCAGACCAGAGAGGAAGTATACCAAAGATCCCAAGTCCTACAAGAAAAACTCAAAAAAATATTTGATAAGAAGACCAAGGCAAAATATTTCTACATTGGAGACAAAGTTTTAAAATGGGATTCTAGGAGAGAAGACAAAGGAAAACATGGAAAGTTTTACTTCCTATGGAAGGGACCTTTTATCATCCCGGCCATACAAGGGAACAATACTTACTTTTTGAAGAACCTGGATGGCACAGAAATGAAAGAAGGGCCAGTGAATGGCTGGATGTTGAAACACTACTTTGGTCCAACTATCTAATATATTTTTATTTCAACATGTATATACTAGATCCCTAGTAATATTTTGGTTTGGATTGGATAGTAAATTACTGAAGTTGAAGCCCGAAGAGAAGGCCCTAAGCTTCACAAGTGTAACTGTCATACATATAATAAACCAACTAGCATAAGGAAATTTTAGAGCATAGTCAAAGTTATGGAGAAGGCTATCTGACCTACTGTTCCTAACTTTCCACCAGGGAAAGCCATCCCCAAGTGGAGTCAGTATTATGCTCCTATATCAATAGGTGTCATATTTCATGATTGACATTGATGGGCTTTGTAATATGTTCATACCTTTTTGTCTAGTTGCAAAGGTTTTCCATATTGTCAAAAACAAAAAATTTAAAAAATGTAAAGAGGATATGCCCTAAAAGAAAAATCAAAGGGAAAAAAGAATAAGATGGTCAAAATAGTGAAAGAAATGAACTCCAAACAAAAGACCAAGAAAGTGTGCAAGTCCAAAATGCCACTATTACTTTGTTTTCTATAAAAAATTGATTGTGCGCAGCTTGTCGATTCATGCCGCAATTGATGAATGACCAAACAGATTAATCTTGGCTAGTTCATGTTTCAATTTCTTGTTTTAGAGATAGAGAATAGAATCTGACCATACTGTTCAATCTTGGGAAGATAAATAGATAGGTAGAGAAGCAAAGGAGCTCAACAGTTAAATCTGAGCCTTTGGATGTTACAAGTGATTGACTTAGGTAGGATTCCCATGGAAATAAAAAGAAGATGATGAGGGATTTCTAGTACAAGTGCAGCCAAAGAAAGGTGAAAGAATGCTAGGTAATATAGGCAGGGTAGGTAGAGGGTGTTGCAGAAATGACATCACAAGTGTAAAGCAGCCATTATACTGAAAACAGCTCAAGGTCAAGGTTCCATGACTAACTCCCCTTCATACTTTTCCCAATAATTTACTAATCCCCCCCAAAGGTATTGAGATGTACTTAATGTCCTTGAACAACTCATTCTGTTCAAGGTGATTTCCTAAGTAAAAATCCGTTTTACTTAGATAGTATTCATGTTTTTCATATAAATACTATGTTTCCCCTTTTTTGGCCTAACTTGTTAACCATATGACTTAGCATTGTCGTTTCGAAATTCATTTTTTCATTTTAAATCTAACTTTATTATATAAATCCCATGTAAATCATTCCCTTCCCCGTATTACATATATATGTTAAGAACCCCGATTGTTAATATATTCCCTCTCTCGATTAACTATAACCATATCACTGTATATATAAAACAGGGATTAATTAACCCCATGTTAATTAACAGCCTAACCTTAACCTGCAGAACAATCAATTCCACCTCAATACCACTAAAAAACACATTTTAATTCGTTGGGCCCACGCATTTAGCCTCCTGCCATCTCCTTTGAGAGCCCACTGTCTCATCGATGCCCTCGCATCAGACGGTTGTTATTCATTTCGCAACCCCCCCATCGGCCACGCGTTAAGTCCCGGGGAATTGGTTGTATTTCTCTCGTACCATGGACACACGTCGTGCTCCCGCTGTGATCGCTACCCTCCTACCCCAAACCACCCAACCCAAGAGCGGTGCGGGGGAAACCACTTACCACTCTCTGCTAAGTGACATGATGTCCCATCAAGCTGAAATCATCCATGCAATAAATGCTAAAAAGCCCCACCAAAGCCAAATTTTGTTAAATAGTCGAGAAAATATCATTTTCACCCACATTCGCTGCGACTGTGCTCCATGTAAATCATGTCCAGTGTGTCAGCCAGCCAACAAACCCCAACGTCGTGCTCCGCAGCTCGTCATGCAACCTGTAAATTACACGGTTCACTTCCAAAAATAGGAATTTACCCAGTTCACTTCCCGAATTGGTAATTTTGTTTTTTCCTCTGTGAATTTTAACCAAAAAAGCAAAATTAAAGTAATATCAATCTGTAACTCTCATAGAAAGACCACCACGCCTGCTGTTCTGTCCATTATTTCCACAGAAGCCCGAATTCAAGTTTGAAAACATAAGAGCCAAACATGGAAGCTCCCGCAGCCCTGAACGTCACGCCTATGAATGCACCTCATAAGGATTTGGATAATTTACCCTTAGCCAACAAAGATTTCCAAATAAAATATTTGTATGGAAACATGGGCCGTCTTCAAGCCTTTTGCCAAATCAGTGATAGTTATCAGAACAACTTTGATGTTTTTAGGTTAAGGGAATCTAACCTTCTTATGTATTTCATTCCCTCAATTCATGTGTTCCCAGACATCATTCATTAGTGTGTTGCCAACCATGACCCTATCAATAGAGCAGCCATATCCCCATCCCAAAATATGCTTTTTCATATAACTGCTGAGTCTATTAATGAAATGATACACTTCCATTCCACTGAACTCGTTGCTCGTCTTTCCATGGGGTATCTTCTCGGACAAGCTACTCAATTGTCCAACTCAGAAATAACTTGGGTTGCTCAGGTGTTCATGAAACTAGACCACCAGCCCCAAGGCCCACCTCCCTCTTTGTATACCTGGCTCAATGACACTGGCAGACTTATTGTTGACATGATATCTTGGATCTTGGGATTTAATACCAGTGAATTTTTTTATGAGATCACCCTAGTTCCACTATCAACATTTACCCCAGGACAGCTCTCTGCTATCAAATATGACTATGCCACTTTCATTGCTAATAAAATTCATGATCAATTCTTGAACCTAGATAGAGAAGGAGTCTTCAAGTACACATCTTTCATATACCACTTTCTGCTATATCATCATTTAGATTGCTTTTCTTTCCCCATATGGAGGTTGGACTCAAAGGGAAATCGAAGGCGTGTGATATTTTGGACCATAGTTTTCCATAATATCTATGAGTGCCCTTATACCTATAATGAATTCATTGACTTGTTTGTATATAAAGCATCAACTCTACTGATAGAAGCCCCCCCTCATAGGACCTCTAGTGACATGAAAAATATTCTACGGCTCTCCAAACAGTACAGGATAGGTGACTAGTACCTGTACTAGAATCACATTGAAATCAGAATATATGGCTGCGAATTGTGCCCTTTCAAGCTACCAAAATATGTGCCCATGAGACTATTTGCATTAGAATATTTCAGACAGACCCTGAAGGCATATTTAGATCATTTTTGTAATGCAAAGAAGAAGGCCCAACTGAGAATAAAGATCCAGTTAGGCCTTTATGTCATCCATTCTAGAGATGCTTGGAAAGATGCTGAGAAGATATTAGAAAAACACCTTAGATTGATGAAGAGTTTTCGGTAGTTTCCATATGACCCATATAGTTTTATAAGTGATAGAAAAGTAAATACATATTATCAGTTTATGTACATCATAGGATTCCAGAAATTGAACAGTATGCCAATTAGGATGAATGGGTAGAAGGGACATTAATATAAGAAATTAGTGAGGAAGAAAAGATGGAAAAAGCTATGAAAGATCTTGAAAAAAGCCTTGACTAGGACTCTTTTGGACATGTATCTTTCAAACTGCCTCAACAATCAAGAGTTGGTACATCCTCTACTAGAACCTCTCAGCAACTCGCACAAAAAATCACCACAGCAGTCACACGGACTTCAAAGGGCAAAGAGGTAGATACCACAGAGCATCCTATAATGATGGACTAGCCAACAATGTCAAAGGAACAGAGTCAGGGGAAAATTCCTCCAGCCCAAACTGAAGCAGCAGGAATTCCTGCATTATGGACTCCTCTAAATGAGGAAAGAAGCAAGAAGAGAGATAGGGAAGACCCCACACCTATCAGCGGACCTGCAGAACAACCAGGTCCAAAGAGGCAAAGATTAAATCCTCTATCTGAAGATGAAATTATTGAAGAAACCACAGACAGTCTGAGAGGTGAAAGGGTAGTCAACCAATAGATTTCCCTAGTTATAGAAACATCAACCAGCTCACACAAGTAGGAGCTCTAAAGGTAGCATAGTGTGGAAGTTTCATCCGCTAGGCCACAAAGCAAAGAAGCCTCGGATATCAAAAGGACATTTACAGAGATAAAGGCTAGGAGCGGCCCACTAAGGCTTCAAATTTACAATCAGTATCTTAAATAGCCCCCACCAATTAGCAGAGATTTATGTCAGCCTATGACATTAAAGAGATAAAAATGATCATGAGTTACTTTTAGCCCAAGGTTCAACAACCATAGTTAGTAGTTGATTACATTAGGACAAATTTGGAGGTCCTAGCCATGGACATTCATCCTATGGATGAGATTGAGCTTCATAAACAGATTAGAGACATGGTCTACTCCACACTGGCTGATAAGGCAATTTTAGCTCGTAAATTAAAAAACTCCTTGGACAATACATCTAATCAACTACATTTCAAGAAAGCTTCTTCTCTGGCTAAGGATAACAGGATACAATCTTTCGAGGAGATTATCATTGAACTAGCATGTGATTCTAAATATGCTAAAGGCATAAAGGCACTGATGAAGAAGAAAGAGGAAGATATTGTTGCCCTAAGGAAGCAGCTTAAACTCCGTCCTTCCATGCATCCACAGACTGTGGAAGTTGTACAGCAAAAATCTGAAGAGGAGATGATGCACCTGCTCATGAAACTCAACGAAAGATTAAGCGATACAGAGTTGGCACTAGAAAAGGCGCTAAAGGAAAAACAGGGAGAGTTGACCTCCCAGCCTCCTGAAGTAATCCCTATAGTCACTACTACCCCCTCCACACTTGTAACAGCATTGCCTCCCACTATTCCAGCATCCACAACAAAGATAGCAATAGCAACAGCAACAGCACTAGGCAACAGTACTACTGTGACTACAAAACGACTGATAAAGGCCATGGAAGAATTAAAGATCCAAGTGTCAGAACTAAATCTGGTAAAGGAATAATTGGCAAAGGTAGAAAAAAGTTATGACAAATCCAAGATGAATGTGGCAGAGAAAACAAGGGAGGTTAAAACATTAGAGAACAAGGTGAGAGCATTAGAAAATGATATTTCTCTAGTTAAACCTCTAGTAGAAATCAAATATATTCTGTGGTCCAACATCAATCAATCCCTTAATAATGTGTGGAGATCTATCCAAGTTATTTATGAGCAAATTGACTTAATAAGAGTGGCCTAAGTGGAGATTCAAAAGACCATAGCTTTATTAAGACAGATGCCTGAACAAGCTAACCAGCTAATACATTTTTTGAACACCAAGACCAATGAAGAACTGCAAGCACTAGAAATCACAGATGGGACAGACACCATTCTAGAAATCAAGAGAGTTCTAACCAAGAGAACTCTGATGCAAAATTTGGAAAGGAGATGCTAGGACATGCAGGTGGAGATCAACGTTTTCACATAAAAGTTCACAGTTTTGCATAATAAAGGTTTACCAAGTCCTTTAGGAAGTAATGACCGCCTGATGAGACATGTAGATTACACGCACAATTTGAATAAATATGTTGCTGATCAAATTACTTCATCAACAAGCGCTTCAGAAATAGAAGCACTTCCATCTAGCCAAAGCCTCTACAACAACTTAGAAAAATTATTCTACATTGAGCATGAGGTGAAAAATCTATTCACTATCCCGCCTAATTTATTTAGGTACACAGAGACTCATGAAACTTTAAGAAAGTTGCAGAGACATAAATGACCAGAACAGGAGTGGTGGCAAAGTATGTTGGAAATTCTATAAACTTATCTTTGGTATCTTTGGTAAAATGAAAATTTTGGGCCATCTACCATAATGCAAAGAATAGGAATGAATGAGGGTCAGACGGATAAAAGTGTATCAGATTAGAGTTGAAATATCCAACTGAAATGGAGTAGACAACACAGACTATCAGTGGAAGATAGTTGTAGACCGACTCACAGAGCCTACCGCCAGCACATCTGACAAAAACGGAGCAGCCAGTGCAACATCATCTATGTTTTCCCTATTATCGAGACTATTTGTCTCTATCTTTTGTAAAAAACGATGAGTCATCACTAGATATTATCTCCATGAGATATTTTGTAAATATATTTTTGTATAAATACCCCCTATTCGAAATATTTTGGGGTTGGTGAATATTTCTAGACTTAGCTGTAACATTGAGTTTTGGAATAGAAAGTTGTTGGAATCAATTGCTTTTGTGCTTACTGGACAAAGAATTGGAGCAGAGGACTTGCTACAGGATTCTTGAATCAAATGTCGAACCAATAAGCCTTTTATATCCTTGTTTTAAAGTTTTCTTGTTCCTTATATCACCCGTGTTTCAGAATCTAAGTGATAAAGATAAAGATTAATTTAGAATTTTCTTGACTGCACTCTATGTTTCATTCATTATCATTCTCTCTGTTTTCTTCAGGATTAGAATAAATAATGTAACTCTTAATTTCTCATGTTTCCTATTTCTATCATCTTGATTGTTTTCTAAGGAATTCTTAACTGCTCCTTGACAATAGTCATCCTCTTTCCCTCTTTGAATATTCTAAAGGATTCTTAACTGCCTTTCAGCCATTTTGAGCCCACCTCATCCAATACAAATCTTTGTTTGCTCCTTGTTTGGCCACCTTGCCCTATGGAATCATCCTCTGTTAAGAAACCAAATCCAGTAAACCACTCTCGTTGACTTCATTAGCCGAATGGACTGAACCCTAATCTTTCACCTCTGTTATATTGAAACTCACCATCAAAAAATCAAACAAAACCCCTGAACCTCATAACTAGACTAACATCTTTCAAAACAAAGTTAAATCATAAAGAGGGAGCCCTCTCTGGATATAGATTAGCTAGATTCTGTATCTAAAAGATTGTTCTGTGGTTACCTCAGTCATATTCCATTTCTTACAACTTTTGGGAACAACGTGAGTGATAATAAACAACACGATCACCTAAAATATAAATGGAAAGGGAGAGAGTAAAACACATAAAATCACTAACATTGTGAGGTTTTCCCCTCATCAACTATAATTGAAGCTCCATAACGTTTCCTTTGAGGTTCCCTTAAGTGGATTTAATGAAGTTATTATTGATAAGGAGGGTTTCTCTCGCACAATATACCAGTTTGGTAGTGAACAAGGAATTATAGGCTAATTGTTTCCTAGAATTTTGAGAAATCATGATCCCATATTATCAAATGAAGGGAATGAGGAAACTAACTCACCAACAACAACACTTGTGGATTGTAGGTACTCTTATTTTATCAATTCACTCTTTTTTATGATGACCAAACACAAGGTAAAGGGACACTACAACCTTGAGATGATGAAGCGGTTTCATTGGATCACTGATTTTTCCTTAACAACTCTACATTGACATGTTCATATTTGAGCGTTGTTAAAAACACCTTATAGAGAACTTACCCCAAAGTTAGATCCATATGATATCTACTAGTTTGCACATGGATTAGAATGTATATTATAGAATTTGGAATATAAGGGGATTCCTCTGAAAGGAATTGTACAGTGATAAATATGCATGACCTCAAGATTACAATTTGATTGATGTGTCCATGACACATGAGAAACTATTGTAGGATTCAATGTGATGTCCCAAGAGAAAAGGTATTCATTGCAAAAATTTTCTTTTTACAGTGAAAATGGCCTTCACAAAACAATGCAACTCACCTCTTGTAGCTTGTCTTATGGGTTCAAAGGGAAATAAAATATTTCTCTCATCATGCTATCATGTTTGATAATGAGGGTCCTTGATATGTACCGACATTTGTTACATCATGGAGAAGGAAAATTTAGTGACAACTATAAGGGAGTCGAAGATATGTTCTAAGAATCTAAAGATGAAAAATCACATGGTGTTTCCTTGCCTATTACAAAGGGGAGTCTCATGGGCTCCCTTGAGGATAATAAAGTTGACCAAGAAGAAATTTTTGAGAATTTTTAGTTTAATTCCTTTAGTGATAAATATTTTTCTCCAAAGGAGGATCAATGTAGTTGGCTTAAAGAAACCACTAGAAACAAGAAAATGGGCATTGAGTACTTTGTGGATGATCCTATTTTCAGCATCATCAAAGAGAACCATGAAATTTTATTGCCCAGTGAGACATGGGTGGTATACAACAATAACAAATTAGGAATTATAACCTGGTTTTAGAAGAGATAACATCATTGGCCTCGTGGGATATGATGATATGCTCACTATCCTAGAAGGACATTACAAAAAAATGAGTTAGGGTGAAGAATTGAGGTGCATAGAAGATATAGGATATGAAGTCCTGGGGGCTTAAAGCCATCAATTCTTTTGGAAAATTTAATCCTCAAACACCAAACCATGCTCATGACAATGATGAAATTATCGTTGTTTTGGAGCTAGAAAGTGAGCAAAACTATTACACATTTATAGCCCTAGATCTAGATGTTGTTAACTTAAAGTCTTCATGCATGACATCTGATGAGAACAAAGGAAAGGAGTTTGTGTAAAGGGCTAAGGTTAAGTTTGTTAGAGACAAGATTTTAGGACCAATAAAAGGACCCTCAAATTAACCTTCTAAAGGGTTTCTATGTGAATCAGATTCTGTAAGTTTGAATAAAGGTTTGATTCAAAAACAACACTAGGGATGGCATGATAAGGATTTCATGAATAGGAAGAGCACCATTCTTTGAGCTCAAGCTGTGATACAAATAGAATGTTCTCACCCTGGAGACAACCTTTTCTATGCTAGAATGAAAATATATATTTCATGAACTAAAGAGAGTTTGAATGTGGATGTTTTCATGAGAGACTTAGAGGGTTGATTTAGTGAATCTATTAGCGATAAGGAGGGATTCTCTCCCATAATATGCCAATGTGGTAGTGATAAAGGACCTATGTGCCAAATTTTACCTAGAATTTTGAGAAGTCATGATCCCATGTTATTGAAGGGAATGAGGAAAGTAACACCCAACAACAACACATGTGGCTTATAGGTACTCTTATTTTAGCATTTCAATGCTTTTCATGATGACCAAGCACAAGGGCAAGGGAAACTACTACCTTGAGATGAGGAAGTGGTTTCATTGGATCATTGATTTTTCCTTAACACCACTACGTTAACATGCTTAAATTTGAGGGTTCTCAAAAACTCCTTACAGAGCACTTTCCCTCAAGTTAGAGCCATATGCTATCTACCAATTTGCACATGGATTGGAATATATATTCTAGAATATGGAATATAAGGGGATTCATCTACAGGGAAGACGATGATGATAAATATGCATGACCTAAAGAGTAAATTTTCAATTAAGTGTCCATGACACATGAGAAACTCTTGTCGGATTCAGTGTGATGTTGTCATAGAGAAAAAGGTGTTAATTGCAACAATTTTATTTTTACAGTGAAAATGGCCTTGGCAAGACCATGCAACTCACCTCTTGTCACCTATATTATGGGTTCAAAGATAATTACAAGCTTTCTCTCATCATACTATCATGTCCAATCGGAAGGAGGGTCCTTGATATAAACCAACATTTATTACATCATGGTGGTGGAGAGTTTGGTGGAAGATATAATGGAGTCAAAGACATGTTTGAAGAATCTGAAGAAGAAAAATCACATGGTGGTGTCTTTCTTCTTACAATGGGGAGTCTCATGGGCTTCCTTGAGGATGATAATGCTGAACAAGAAGAAAATTATGATAATTTTAATTTTAATGCCTTTAGTGATAAATATATTTCTCCAAACGAGGATCAATGTGATTAGCTTAAAAAAACCACTAGAGACAATAAAATGGGCATCAAATACTTGACGGATGATCCTATTTTCATCACCATCAAAGACCACCATGAAATTTCGTTGCCTAGTGAGCCAGGGGTGGTATACAAGAGTAACAAATGAAGAATTAGAACTAGCGTTTAGAAGAGATAACATCATTGGCCTCATGGGACAACATGATATTCTCACTGACCTAGAAGTACGCTAGAGAAAAATGAGTTAGGCTAAAGCATTGAGGTGCATAAAGATCTAGGATATGAAGAGTTGGGGGGCATAAAAGCATCAATTTCTATTGTAAAATCCAGGCCTCATACACCAAACCATGCTCATTATAATGGCTTTTGTTTAATTAGAATTGAAAGTTGACTTCTTGAAATCTAGGTAACTTCTATATAATTGTGATCTCACTCTAAGTATAAGATTTTATTAATACATGCATTTATTTCAACCTTTTTCCACGTTTTCTCTTCGATGATATTGATATTTACACACTCAATGAGTCAATACCTAAATGGGTAGGACCGGTACTCTCCTTAGGATACGTATAGGTCAGCTAATGGGGTTTTACCATTCACACTTCCCATTATAATCATGGAAAAGTCCTAGGTCATGGTGATTGCAATATAGAGTTCTTAAATTGGTTGACGTGAACCTCATAAGACACAATGAGAACATGGGTGCACAATAAACATTGAATTATGTTCACGCTCTGAATCTCACCAAATCTAAATCAAAATCAATTTGCACTTTTCAAACTTGATCTTGTCAAATATAAATGAGACAATTTGTTTACTAAATGGTTTTGTGAAAATTTTGAGTGTTAATAGGATTATTTGGCAAAATTTTATAGAATAAAATTGTCATGCTATGAAAGAAGAAATGCGTTCCTTGGGATTTTGGTTAATGCATATTTACTTTGTAAATAAGGTTGTTAATACAAAACAATGTTTCTGAAACTTAGAAAGATCAACATTATTTTTTTTCTTATTTTAAATTTGTTAGTTTGAAATCATGTGCATTTCTCCCTTTATCAGCCTATTCATGGTACACTTTAAAACAACAACACCTTTTAGTAACAACAACCTAATGTTGTTTACAAGAACTATTATGAACAAAATGGTAATAAGGGTGACATTTTTCTTGTGTAAATATTGAGATTTGTTTTTTATTTTTGTCTGAGTTTTTCCTTATGAAAATAAATCAAGTTTCTTAATTTTCATTCCTTTTTCTCATTATGTTGTTGTTTTCATCTATTTCAATTTTATAGATATTTTTATGCACACTTTCCTCTTACACTATTGTTTTGTATATGAAAACGTACATGATTCCCGAGAGTAGCCAAAAAGGGGATCTTCATCTTTACTGGCCATTGAATTTTCCTCTTGAGTGGCAAATGGAGAAGGTTCTTCTAAAGAAGATTCTTTTAGAAAATTTCTTGATCTATTCTAATGAAAATTATTGTCTTTTTGGATTAGATGTTAGTCAGTTTAGTGAAATAAAAAATGGAGAGCTGGAAGTATGGTACGCTAATTCACCACTTGGCCCTTAGAACATGTAACTTATTTTTCATGGATATGCTTAAGCTTTCTTTTGCAGGTTGAATACTAAGTTCCTAAGTTGTTCCTTTCTATAGTGATGTTTTATTTTCTTTCTTTATACAAGTCATATGGCCACATGGTGGCCACTATTTCCCAACTAAAGAAAAATTGTTCGATTTTCTATTAGGGATTCCTATGGTATTTAATGTTGTGATTATTTCACCTCATGGTTATTTTAGGAAAGACAATGTTTTAGGAATGCTAGAGAAGACATCGGTGAACATGTAAACAATTGTTTTATAATTGAAATGTTCATTGCATGATATCCTCTCTTTATTGTTTGATTATATTTTGAATGTTTCTTTTGATTTTGTTTTGTCTTTTAACTATGAAATTGAAAATACTTTGTATCATTTCCATTTAAACAACAACCAAAGCTTGAATATGAAATTAGTATTACACTTAATTGATTGAAATCCTTTTAGTTGTTCTGTGTTAAAACATTTTCATGACTATTAGAAAAGTTTACTTTCATGTTGTTATTTGAGCACATGTTGTTTATATACTTGACCAAGTTCATACGTTAGAGAATGAAATGTTCTTGTGAATAAAATAACAAGGATTAGACATCACAACTGAGATTATTTATTTTCACAAGTTATCTAGAACTTGAGCTTTTAGCTTGTAGTTGAGCTGACATGATTATGCCTAAGTTTTCCCTAAATGTTGAATACTAAGTTACTAAGGTTTTATTTTCTATGATGATGTTTTATTTGCTATGTTTATACAAGTCATTTAGCCACATAGTTGCCATTATTGCCCAACTGAAGAAAACTTGTTCGAGTTTCTTGTTTTTATGTGGAAAAATGGATTTGAAATTTTTGATGTTGAGGTATATGTTGTATGAATCCTTTATATTCTAATTTATTTTATATTCTAGTTGTTTGCATTATGGCACAGGTTTGGAGCTATGGCACAGGTGTTGTCCTTGATGGCAACCTTCTTTGGTAACAGATCTTAGTTCAGGCACTCAGAAAGTAGAAAAAGACATATACGCAGATTCATCTAGACGAAGGCGCGTATACACGCGGGTTATACATTACAAAAGCGCGTATATGTTGGTGATCATTCTTTTGGTCCATGGCAATTAGATCTTGGAACTTGAACCTATGTTTTCGACCATGGTGTCTCGTCAATTGTGTCGATCCCTAGTTTTGGGTTCATGGTATTGAAATGTTATGGTTTTGGACCATGGTATTGGGGAAGGCCTAGGACTATAAAAGAGGAAGGAGATCTTGTGACAAATCACCATCTGGATTATTATTGAAGATCTAAAAAAGTGCTAGAACTGGTATATTGGATGGTGATGCAAATCTGGATCTGAAGGAAGAAGGAACTTTAGCGCAAAAGGAAGGATAATGTCTATTCATGAGTCATAATCTTTAAGCCTAAATGAGAGTATCTCTGTATGATTTTGATCTGCTTGATGTGGCGCTTGTCTGATCTATAAGTCTGATAATCTGGGTTAATTAGTGATTGAATATCTGGAAGAGTGTGTTGTCCTTTATAGATCTGTACGCAGGTTCAGTGAAGCGAAGCTGCGTATACACGCCGTTTAGGGGAAGTAAAGGTGCGTATACGCAGGTTGTTCCATACACAGATGCGTATACACGCAAGTTGGAGACGGTTGAAATTGCGTATATGCTTTAAGTTGTGATCTAGGTGTTTCTGCTTATTGCTGTTGTGTTTTGGGTTCTGTTTTTGCTGTGTGGTTTCTGGTACAGTATTCTGTGTACAACTATCAGAGAAGTATCTACTTGTTCCAGATCTAGGTGGTGAGAAGGAGATTGGTTAATTCTTGATGATTGTTTGATGTTCATGGATCCAGTTTGAAATTTGATGAAAAGTGGTCTCTGGAAGAAAGAGAAGGTTGTAGCCTTCTGTAGGCCAGCACCTACGTACTAGTATCTTGGCTAGTGCAAAAGCTAAAGGGGGTTGTTGCTCCCTTTCAGGGGAAACTGGAGAACGAGAGAGAGTTGTAGCTCTTTGCAGGTTGCAGCCTGCACACTGCTAAAAAGACTGCACCAGTACATTGTAAAAGAAGTTTTCTAATTTAAAAGGAAGATAGAGACGAATTGCAGCAGTTGGTTTTCACCCACATTAGGTTTCCACCTTATATCTTGTGTTCTTGTGTCTGATTGTCTTTCTGCTCTGTTTTACTGTCTCTGGATACTGTTATTGGATTCTGTATCACTGACTAACAATCATTATCAGAAAGATTAAGTAAAGTAAAAGAATGTTCTGTATACGTGTGTTTCCTTCTGCATAATTGCGTGCATACGCAGGTTTATTAAATTGAAGTAGCGTATATCAGTTGTTTTGAAAAAGAATAATTATCCTGATAATACTGATTCACCCCCCCTCTCAGTATTATTTTCAACAATTGGTATCAGAGCCAAGTTCTTCTGAAGAAGCTTGATCTCTTGAAGGAAGATTCTTTATCATGAGCAACTACGAGAAGGAAGCATCTATCAGGCCACAGGTTTTTGATGGGACAAACTTCAATTATTGGAAGGTAAGAGTTACTGCCTATCTTCAATCTCTTGGTACAGAAGTTTGGAACATCGTAGAGACAGGCTATGCTTTTCCTTCAACTACTCCTACAGATGCAGACGGGAAAAAGAAGTATGAAACAAATGCAAAAGCAGTCAGTACCCTATTAGGATGTATATCCCAATCGGAATTCATGAAGGTAATGCACTATAAATCCGCAAAATAGATATGGGACAAAATTGTCACGAGCTATGAAGGAGATGAACAGGTAAAGCGTGCCAAACTTCAAACTCTCAGGATTCAGTATGAGACTCTCAAGATGTATAATGATGAAAGTGTGGCTACCTATTTTCTTCGGGTAGATGAAGTTGTTAATTGTATGAAAAATTTGGGTGAAGAAATAAAAGAGGCTATTGTGGTTGAAAAGGTTCTAAGATCATTGTCTCCCAAGTTTGAATCTAAAGTATCTGCAATAGAAGAAAATGAAAATCTACGAATTCTTACTATGTCTCAGCTACATGGAATTCTAACTGCTTATGAAATGAGAAAGGGAGGTCCATCAGATAGAAGAGAAGTTGCTTTCAAGGCGTCAGGCAAAGGAGATTATTACGAAGCAAGTCACGTACCAGAAGAAGAAGAAGAAGAATCAAATTTTGTCAGAAATCTTCAAAGGGGTTCTGGAAGGTTCAGAGGAAAGTTACCTTTTAAATGCTTTTTTTGTGGAAGAGTAGGTCATTATGCTGCAAAATGTCCTTATAAGGATAAAGGAAAGGAAGCTGCTAGATGGTACAAGAAACAGGGTGCAAATAATAAAAGCTACTACACTAATGAAGATAGTGATGGTCTATCAAATAGTGATGAAAGAACGAGGTAATGAATATAAATTGTTAATGGCATTTGAAGATGATGATTATATGGATGCTATAGATGTGGATAACCTTTTTGAAGAAATTACTAGACTCAAGAGATGTATAGAAGAAAAGAATATGATCATTGATACTCTACAATTTCAAATTGATGAAAAGGAAAAACATTTTGAAAAGTTAGAAGGTGAAATTGTTGCTCTTAGAAAAGAGACTGAGAAAACAAAAGCTATTAATCTTAAGTTTGTCAAAGGATCTGAAACTCTGGATGAGATTATCAATGTACAGCGTTCCCCTCTAAACAAGACAGGTCTAGGCTATAATGGAGAAACTTCTCAAGCATCCACCTCAAAAAGCTATCTTGATGCATCAAGAAGAAGTGAGCAAAGGCACAATGAAGACCATGAGGTAAAGCAGGGACGAATTGCAAACAGAAACTATCAGGGGCAATCCATCTTAAGGGTGAACAAAAGCTACAATCAGCCACAGGGAAAATTTTCTCAATTTGATTCAAGAATGAATAACAATAGAGATTACAATCAC
>APFE030319065.1:269218-284472 GCA_000404065.3 Pinus taeda
CTTTGGATGATGCAGACCTTGCAGGATTTTCAAATCACTTGTACACCACCTATCCCCATCTTATGTGATAATACAAGTGCAATCAGCATTTCAAAAAATCCTGTCATGTATTCAAAGACCAAGCATATACCGATCAAGTATCACTTTCTTCGGGAAGAAGTGTTGGAACAAAAGGTCAAATTGGAGTATGTTCCTTCTAAGGAACAAGTTGCTGACATTTTCACCAAACCACTACCCAGGGAAACTTTTGAATATCTCAGACAGAAGCTAGGAGTTATGGATATATCATCTTGCTGTTAAATCTTCAGAGAAAATTGGGTGTACGCGTGTTGGATAAGGAGTATCCACGTACATACGCCGGTCGGGACAGAGACAGTCGCGTATATGAAGGCTTGATGGATATCAGAAGGAACAGGTTTTGGCTGAAGATATTTTGATAGGGGTCTGTCAGAGACCATCCAGCACAGGTTCAGGGGGAGCAAATAATCTTCTAATTATGCATTGTTGGCATTTGTTTAGAAGCTTTTGGTTCTAGTTCATAGCTGTTGTTGATTTCAGGTAGAATAAAGGTAGGAGGCGAACAAAAGGAAATCTTGGTTGCTGATCTGAATGATCATTGTTAGTTGTTGCTGCTATCAGTTGTTGATATTTTCAATATTCATCTCTATGTCATGTATCTCTTTCTTATATGGTGTCAAGGTCATGTAACGGCCTATATTGGTTTCCCCACTATGCCTGTGATGAAGATGCAATGTATTTGGTCACCATATGTAAATTTTTGATGTATTCCACTCGGCTGATGGATGATCCCTACTTGGTTGGGTGATGGATGTATGTACTAAGTCTTATGGTGATAGGAAGGTTGTGTATTATTACACAAGTCTCGGTTCTTCTTCAAGAACATTCTTTTGCAGATCTTGCCTACAGTCAGGGGGAGCATGGTCAGCACAGCAGGACAGAAATTTCAGCATGTACTTAGGGGCAGTACAACCCTTTGCCCTTGATGACAAAGGGGGAGAATGATCTTGGATCTTGGTGTTGCCATCAAGTCCAAAGGGGGAGATTGTTGGCATTATGGCACAGGTTTGGAGCTATGGCACAGGTGTTGTCCTTGATGGCAACCTTCTTTGGTAACAGATCTCAGTTCAGGCACTCAGAGAAAGTAGAAAAAGACATATACGCAGGTTCATCTAGATGAAGGCGCGTATACACGTGGGTTATACATTACAAAAGCGCGTATATGTTGGTGATCATTCTTTTGGTCCATGGCAGTTAGATCTTGGAACTTGAACCTATGTTTTGGACCATGGCATCTCATCAATTGTGTCGATCCCTATTTTTGGGTTCATGGTATTGAAATGTTATGGTTTTGGACCATGGTATTGGGGAAGGCCTAGGACTATAAAAGAGGAAGGAGATCTTGTGACAAATCACCATCTGGATTATTATTGAAGATCTGAAAAAGTGTTAGAACTGGTATATTGGATGGTGATGCAGATCTGGATCTGAAGGAAGAAGGAACTTTAGCGCAAAAGGAAGGATAAGGTCTATTCATGAGTCGTAATCGTAAAGCCTAAATGAGAGTATCTCTGTATGATTTTGATCTGCTTGATGTGGTGCTTGTCTGATCTATAAGTCTGATAATCTGGGTTAATTAGTGATCGAATATCTAGAAGAGTGTGTTGTCCTTTATAGATCTGTACGCACGTTCAGTGAAGCGAAGCCACGTATACACGGCGTTTAGGGGAAGTAAAGGCACGTATACGCAGGTTGTTCCATACGCAGATGTGTATACACACATGTTGGAGACGGTTGAAATTGCGTATATGCTTTAAGTTGTGATCTAGCTGTTTCTGCTTATTGCTGTTGTGTTTTGGGTTCTGTTTCTGCTGTGTGGTTTCCGGTACAGTATTCTGTGTACAACTATCAGAGAAGTATCTACTTGTTCCAGATCTAGGTGGTGAGAAGGAGATTGGTTAATTCTTGATGATTGTTTGATGTTCATGGATCCAGTTTGAAACTTGATGAAAAGTGGCCTCTGGAAGAAAGAGAAGGTTGTAGCCTTCTGTAGGCTAGCACCTACGTACTAGTATCTTGGCTAGTGCAAAAGCTAAAGGGGGTTGTTGCTCCCTTTCAGGGGAAACTGGAGAACAAGAGAGAGTTGTAGCTCTCTGCAGGTTGCAGCCTGTGTACTGCTAAAAAGACTACACCAGTACATTGTAAAAGAAGTTTTCTAATTTAAAAGGAAGATAGAGACGAATTGCAGCAGGTGGTTTTCACCCACATTTGGGTTTCCACCTTATATCTTGTGTTCTTGTTGTCTGATTGTCTTTCTACTCTGTTTTACTGTCTCTGGATATTGTTATTGGATTCTGCATCACTGACTAACAATCATCATCAGAAAGATTAAGTAAAGTAAAAGCATGTTCTGTATACGCGGGTTTCCTTCTGCATAATTGCGTACATACACAGGTTTATTAAATTGAAGTAGCGTATATAAGTTGTTTTGAAAAAGAATAATTATCCTGATAATACTAATTCACCCCCCCTCTCAGTATTATTTTCAACACTAGTGTTCATCATCTTTCATGTATTATAATATACATTGTATCTTATTTTGTTTTCAAAAAAGGAACTTGGTATTGATGGTAAGAAGCAAGAATTGAAGAAATAGGAGAACAATAACATTGGAGTGACAAATCAGAAAAAAAAAAAAAAAAAAAAAAGAGAGAACAGTATCAATCTAGTAAGACCCTTAGAGCCAGTATCCTACATAAGACACACACATAGAGATTGATGGTTAAGTCTTCAGAGTTGGTGAATTAACCTGCAATGCCTTGAAAACACAATGATAATGTTTTTAAATGATGAAACAATATTTCATGTGTAGATTGTACTCCAACCAATATTAAGTTAGAAACTCATATTGTAATACTTGACATTTCATATAATATAAATTTTGTGGTTGAAATTATTTATAGGTGCACTTGATATTATTTAGTATTGTAATTAACTTATGTAACTTTGTATGACATTTTTTTAATTTAGTTGAAAAGTCATATTAATTAATTTAAGTTGATTAATAATCAACACATAAAATCATTCTAAAACTAATAAATTAATATTTTATATTGATTCATTATAAATGCAGGTAAAATGAATATATGACTAATTTAGTTGTTTATAATATTTATTAATGAACGTAAATGAAATGAATATAAACTACTAAATTGGTTGTTTATATAATGAATTTGAAACTACCAAGAAAATATAAATGACTACAGCAAATGATAAATTTTTTATTACAATGATGACTAAATTTTTTATAGATATGACTATTAGTAGCTAATTTACAGTATCTTATAACACGACCAACATTTTGGTCATATTTCTTTGGTCATTAATTGGTTTTCTAGTGTGATCATATAGTAATAAATTTTGGTCTATATTTGGTCATTAATTATGGAAATTAACGACTAAATCAATCACTAAATTAATGACCAAATTTATGACTAAATATACTGCTAGGCAATAAAATTGAGACAAACAATTAATCAGAAAGCTAAAAATGACTAAAATTTGGTCATATTATAAGATATTATAAATTAGCTACTATTGGTCACCGACTAAAAAATGGTCATTTATATGCAAATTATAGTCATTTATTTAGTAACTAATTATCCATTTCATACTAGTGTTTGGTAATTTAATTGATGTTAAATTACTACATAAACTATCGACCAAGGATAGGATACTGATGAAGTATATGTGTATTGTATGTACTCTAAGTCTTTGTTATTCAAGAAATTCCTAGATTAAATTGAGATAACGAGATCTACATGTTGTCATCACTCTTACATGAAAGTAAATATGTCACTCTTTAAAAAAAATGAAATCAAAATTATTATACATGCTTAAAAGAAATATCACACTTTACCTGAAAGAATCATCACACTTTCTTGAAACAAATATCACACTTGCTCGAAACAAATATCAAACTAGAATTATCACACTTACTCAAAAGAAATATCACACTTGCAGAAATAAAATTACTTTGGAATCAAACCCAAATTGCTTCAACAAAAAAATAATGTAATCTAAAATATCGCACTTAATATAAATCAAAATCTTATTTTCTTAAATGTAACTTAACTCAAATATAACTAAAATTATACTACAAATCATAAATAAATCCACATTTTGTTATAATATTGTTCATTTGCATAAGAGATCTCTACTTCACTCATTAATTCTACATCCAAATGATTACAAAAAACACACTCCGTTATGAACTATGTTATCACTTTCAAAATCATTCATTAACATTCGAAACCAGACAGTTAGATGAATTAATTAGCCATAATAGAAAATGTAGAATTGAAAGGTTAATTGAAAACAATAAAAAGTTACAACTCCATGGGACCCTCCTGGGAGATGTAGGTAAAAAAACTACTCCTTCAAATGATTATAGATGCATCAAGATAACACAAAAAAGTATATCAAATAAAACAGTTTTTATAACTATAAAACAATGTTTTCAAAATAATATGCAAGACTATGTTTGTCATGCCGAGAGGTAGATTTATAACCTCTATCAATAATTGTTTAGAGATTTATGAGCCTACCCTACTCGGTGGAGACTTAAAATATGATAAAAGGATAATATCTCATGATTTCCTCATGATTTTCTATCAGAGAAGCAAATCATGAGGCTAAATATATGCTTCCATTAATTTCCTCACTCCCCTGGTTCACCTTTGGCTCCTTCTTTTCTAGTTTACTTCCACGTTGAATGGCCCTATGTGGTGTTCTTATCATTGATCCAAATCATGAATATAGAAAAATATCGTTGTGCTAGCTATTACCCACCTTCCCATATGTGTCATTCCTCGGCTGGATATTCAGAACCTATCGAACCTTTGACTTTGCTGCAGAATCAATCATTAGCTCAATAGCTCAAGCAAATATTTAGTTAAATAATAAATAACAATGAAAACTATGAAATGAAATATGTTTACATACTATTATTACCAAGATCCTTGTAAATTGATGCTCAATTAAAGTTATTAGAGTAAAAAATAAGAGGATCGAGTGTAAGAAAGTGATAAAAAAGAGACAGTTTTGGACTTCAGTATAGATTTCTTAAACTTCCTTTCCAATTATGGAATGGCTAGAAACCAGATTTAGGACGTACAAAAATGGGGTTTTCATGTTGAAATTACTATGTATAATCCAATAGAAAATAAGTTGGAATTAAATACAACCAATGTTTTTTTCATTGCTTATGTACACATGGTTCATGTTTTATTGTCCTCCCCATACACCTAATATAGTTGAAGAAAAAAGTGCAATATTTCTTGAGGATGTGACAATAGTAGGACTAGGCAACCAAGTATTTTAAATTTTGAGGAAATAAAATATATTCTTTACATACTTACATATATGGATTGTATAACTACACTTAAAGCCAATCCGTAATATGTCATTATGGAAGAAAAGAAAAATAATGAAATGCCACCCGATGAGGATCAAGTTTTCACGAAGCCTATTCTTAAAATACCACAAAATGTGGATGAATAGACAGGATTAAGAAGATACTCAAGAATAAGGAAACCTACAATTTCTTATAATAATGTTATGTACCTGCAAGAGTTTGACAAAAAAAATGGAATTGTGGAAGATATGATATCTTTTTCACAAGCCATGACTAAAGTAAATTCCATGCATCATGTCATGTTAGAGGCATTAGATTTAGTGTTAAACAACCATGTCCCATAATTAGTTAAATTACTAAGGAATCCAAAGACCTTGGCTATAAATGGGTCCACAAAACCAAAAGGACTCATCTCGAAATATAGAATGTTACAAGGCAAAAATTTTGGCCAATGGATTCAATCAGAAAGAAGGTATTTATTTCCATGAGACATCTTCTTTAGTTTCTACAAAGGATTCACATCAACCAACCATGGCATTAGTAGCTCATTTTGATGTAGAGATGCATCAAATGGATGTGAACATATATTTCCTTAATGGGTATATGGAGGAAGAGGTCTACATGAGTCAACCTGGAGGATTTCCTTCAAATAAAGAAAAATATCTAATTTGCAGACTCACAAAAAATATATATGGGCTCAAACAAACTTCACATCAAGGACATTTTAAATTATACAGTTGATTTCTTCGTTTGGTTTTACGAAGAACATTGTGGATCAATAAATATAATTTCAGGTTAGTGAGAGAAAATTTATATTTTTAGTCCTATATGTCGGTTATATTCTCCATTCTAGTAATGATTTGGGCTTGACACGTGAGGTTAAATAGTTTTTTGAAACAAAACTTTGATATGAAGGATATGGGTGAAGCCTTTTTTTCCATTGTCATAGAGATTCATAGATACATTAGGATTGTATCAAAATGCCTACATTAATAAGGTTTTATAAATATTTCTCATGAAGAATTTTTCACCTAGTATGGAACCCATTACTAAAGGTGATATGTTTTGTCTTAATCAATATCCACAAATTATGAACATCATTCCTTATGCATATACAGCCAAAATTCTAATGTATGGTCAATTTTGTATTTCACCAGACATTGGATGTGTTGTTCGAATGCTATGTAGGTATCAAAGTAATCTAGCCATTAACCACTTTGGAATGCAAAGAAAGTTATGTGGTATTTGTAGGGTACAAAAGACTACATGATCATTTGTAGGTAATAAGACCATTTGATAGTTATTGGTTAATGAGACTTAAAATATGTAGTATGTTTTTATTCTAGAAAGTCTACATTTGGATATGTCTTCCTACTTGCAAAAGGTGTCATCTCATAGGGAAGTAAGAAATAGAAGTTGATATCTTCTTTCACTATGGAGGCATAGTATATAGCATGTTATGAGGGTAGATCACAATATTTATGGTTATCGAATTTCATCACAAGACTTAGAATCATAAACTCCATCTCTAGGCCATTGAATATTTACTGTGATAATTTTGATGTAATTAACTTTGGTAAAAGCAATAAAAATAGTAACTCAAACACTGACGCATTGACATAATGTACCTTGTTATTAAATAACATGCTCAGAATCATTGATAGGCTACTAAGAAAACCAACACTAACTGAATGATTGCGGAACCCATGATGAAAGGATTATGACCTAAGTTGTATGAAGAACATATGGAACGAATGAGACTCATTAACCTATTTCATGTCTAATTCGTTATGTAGATTTGACACACCATTTTGTTTAACAATTGTAATTATTTTTTTGATGATCCTTGGTATGTCTATCTTCTCAATTTTATATACATAAAGGAGTAATGAATGATAGATTGTCCATTGGGATGAAGAAGTTGGATATTGAATTGAAATTTTACCACACATTGCTAAATAATTATGGCACATAAAGTGTTTATTTAGAGGGAAGCAATGAAATTTTAATACTTTGAAGGTAGTATTCATTTAATATATTGTTTACAACTTAGATTCATTCATTGAAACTCTATATTGAGAAACTAGTAAGCGAAGATAATCATTAAAAAGGAAATGTTATGATTGTGCCAATGTGAACCAACTACAAGAATGTTAGAAATGTTTAGTATTGTATCTCAAACTCCCACAAACCCATATATGTGGTTATATGACATCTCATGATGTGTTGGTTATGGCTAGAAATAATCACCCCATTAACTCCAAGTTAGTTAATGATCTTTGATGAAAAGATAATTATAAAGACAAGTGGATTAAAAAAGCCCTTAATTTTTATTAAGAAATAAGTAAGTCTTGAGTAAACCAAAATATCTCTTTATTACATTGGAAATGGTTTCCTACATCAGATATAATCATCATAGCCAAAATCAAGTTCTATTACATTTAGCCTTAAATTTTAAAATTACAATATGAATGAGAAAGCTCATTTTGAATTCAGAGAAATCATTGAAACATGATATTGAAATTTTTCAATTTGGAAGTGACCCATGATGATTTGTAAGATAGAAAGAGATTTATATTTTTTATAAAATTTTCAATACAAATATAATATCTTTTTCAAATTAGCCCTCCACATCGCTAACCCCTCCACATCGCTAACCCTTCAACATGAGGGATCATTAGTTCTCTTGAACACCAAATGTATTATTCGAGTTTAGTTCATTTTTATTTTTAAATTATTAACCATTTTAAAGGTTTCTAAAAACACATGAAAGGAATCCATGCATCAACCAAGCGCTTTAATGTGGAAATTACCATAGAAACATATATACGACATAGGAATAATGGGTTTTCCAGAAAAAGTAAATAAATTAACTAAAATATGTATAGATTATTTCATTTTCCTATTTCGTTTCTCGTAAAAATATTTGTCTTTGTTAAATGTTGCGGGTGAGAAATCATGGTGGATAGAGAACTTCAAGTATATATATTTTGATAGGATCATGTGTTGTGGTAGCTAAATAACTACGCATGTACATTTGTAGCCTAGTCACACAAGAAGCACAACATTATATAACACATAAAAGAGTTTGATACCTTACCTGCTAGTGATCAATACCACAGGAAAAGAGTTTGATATTCTTCCTTGCAACTAGCTTCCTATAACTAGATTTTATAGGAATTCAGATTAAGAATTATTAGTTCATGACTTTCCAAGGAATATAACATACGCCACGCAGTCAAACGCCATTGAGTATCGATTACCTCTTTTATCTTTATTGAATTTAACCAAAATTTCAGGAAAACCCTAAATATATTTATTTTTTCATAAATTAAAAAAAAAAATCTAATTTCCGGAAATATTATTTCTAATTTTCCATTAGTTGAGTGAGACTTTATGTAACATAATTTATTTTGGTGGAGGGAAATTTATTCTTGTTATTTTTCAGTGCCTAAAAAATAATTTTAAATTACAAAAAGGTTAACTTTGTAAGTGGAAATGATGTAAGTGACTACTTTAACACTAAAATTGACATTGTTATTCATAACACTACTATTGGTCTACCCAATTATGTCAAATATAATTGGGTTTTACGTACCTTAGGTAAGTTAGGGGTGGGGATGGGTGAGCTGAACATATATCGGACCCTGAACAAAATTCACACATGGGAGGGGTCGGGGGAGGCAGTGTCCACAGTCATGCTCAACTATGTGCAAAAGGAATTTTAGGTTGCTTTCCCTACACGCCCATTCCCCCACATACCGTTTCTTACACACATATCATTTTTCTACACATCCTTTATTTTGTACATAATTTATTCTCCATTATTTATTGGTAAATATAGGGAAAGCATCTGCTGAACCTTAGTGAAAAGGGAGAAGAGAACAAAATTCTTACACAATAACACATCATTCCAAGACTTACATATGATTTTGAAAAGAAATATGCAAAGTGAAGTCATGTTAGAAGAGACTGTAATAAATGTTGAGGCAATTGACACCAAGGTGATCCATCTCTAGATGAATATTCTAAATCATCAATGACCATTTTAATGTTTTTACTTCCAATTGCAAAATAGAGAGATCTTGGTAGATTCAATGGGCATTGCATCTCACAAAATGGCCATGAACACAAATGAATGCATATGTCATGAATCATAGAGAGGCATAATCACATAGTAGAAACACCATGTCATGATGAGACCAATCCTCGCATCTGCATGGATGTAGAAGACCACACAAAGAATAAATAATCCTAATTATTTATTTCTCATATTAAAATATATTATTATATTCATCATAAATATTAACTTATAGACATCAAACTAAATTATGAATTCATAGATGTGTTTCTCAATTTCACAATATTTCTAGAAACATGGGGATCAAAATTAAACTCAATAAAATAAAAAAAATACTTTATTTGAAATAAAAATTGAAACAAGTGAAACAATTTTTGCATTGCTAAGAATCATGGTAAATATAAAGATGGAGCATGTTTTTCCAAATTTTATGGTAAATATAAAGATGGAGCATGTTTTTCCAAATTCAAGTTTGAGTCCAAACTTAATATTGCTCAAGTTGTTATTAGAATTTATCTAAACATAAAATAATATTCTCATTTTCACTAAGATCACCCCGTTATAATTATCTTCTCCATTATCTTTAGTCTTGTTGTTGAACTATAGAAGGCAGTCTTGAAATTCATTGTGACTTTCATCTTGGTCACAGTGATGAAAATGATAGACACTTTCACAAACATGGAACGTAAGGACATCATCCATTTCAGGGCTTTCAACATCTTCATCAAGAAAATATCCCCACACTATTATTTCCTCCACTGATATTTTATCTCCTTGAGTGTTGCTTGAAAGCTCTGCACTCAAGTCTTCGGAGTTTGGAGGAAGTTCATTGTGTGGAGTGTGAAGCTCCTAAGAACCTCTGAACTTAGCATAATGAACTCACTCCAAAGACTCTACACCTATCCATTTCACACAATGAATTTTACTTTACATATCTCTCACACAAAATTACACATATCTCCCCAACTACGTTGATATTAAAGAAATCATTACACTATTCAAATGATATGGAGTATTGTAACATCGATATAGTATGGAAAAATATCCACATAAATAGGAACATTTTTTAGGGAAAAACATCAATGAATAGTCATGAAGTGTGTGACTCATGTGATCTCCGGTTAGGAATACACATTAAAATGTGAGAACAAGAGATATTGAATGTAAAGTTCCACATTGCAACTATAATTCTAGAGTAGAACATTAATTTAGCAATACCTCTAAATTATAACACTAATGCTTCTACATTGTAGCAACTACAAACACCCCCATTAATTTTTCTCATGCTTTGATTTTGAAGCCTTCCTTCCTATCCATAGGAGCTAATATTGCACTAATTCAGGTATCCATGCTTTGACTGTGACTTATCTTTTTCACATGTGGTTGTGCTTGCTTGTTTTCACATCTAGTTGGTATTTCTAACTCACAAGTGGATCTCCCGAATTCGTTTCATAATATATATGGGCTTGCCTCTAGGAACTGTGAAATCCTTGAGGGAAAGTAGCCTTGATGATGGTATTGGCATAGTTCTAACTCGTAGTTATCCTTAATCTTACAAACTGTGTAGTCATGGAAGGCAACCTAGCACTGAGCCCAGAAATTGCGGAATCCCTCACTAAGCCTAGAAATTGCGTAGCGCACTGAGCTAGAAGGTTTCCTAGTTCCATAGAATTGTGCATTTTTCCCATCAGTGTGCATGGAAAGTTTCCTTGGGAAAATAAACAAAGCAAAAAAGATAAAAAAAAAAAAGAAGAGAAAAACATCCCCTAAAAATAGGGATCTATTTTTATTATCCTGAAGGAGGGACTTTCATTATTTTTAGAATCTTCTACCAAGTGTCGCTTTTTCCTTCATTTTAGGCATGCACGTCATAAACCCTAATTTGCCAAAATCTATTTAATGGATGCCTCTAGAGCTCATTTTCACATTCGATATTAGAGCTCTAGCATTCTCGAGGATATCAAGGAACCTTAAGTGCAGTTGTCGTCTCTTTTCAGGGTGAGTTTCACTTTTGTCATCTTTTGTCATTTTTCTGTCGCTTTTTTCATTTCACTTGTGCGAGTGTTGTTTTAATTATTTCTCTTTGTATTTTCTAGTAGTTCAACTTTTTCTAACTTGTAGAAGTATTGTTTTAAGTTTTTGTTTTCCTTTCACAAGTGTCGCATCGATTTTCCTATTTTTGCATTGATTTCGTCATTGCGGTGACTCTCCTCAGATACTTGATTTTCCTTCTATTTGATTAGTTTCTACACTTGATTTACATTGATTCACTCATACTTTGTCAATTTTTCACTCAAACTCACATCATCACTCACTTTCTCTCGTTTTTCACACTTCCACCAAGAAGATCTGCACTTGCTTTGGCAGGATCTTACCTTGCCTGGTTGGACACTACACAATCCTAAGGCTCAAGACACAATATTGGCCTACGGAACTATGCAGTGCATAGTACAGGTTGTCTCCAACTGTGCACTACGCAGTTCCAGGGCTCAGCATGTCATCTTGTCCACGTAGACTTCACAATACGTAGTCTCTCCCGGTCTCTTCCCAGACTGGGACTGCACATTGCATAGTCCCAAGCGTTAAACGTCATCCTTCACTACTGGGAATGCACAGTGCATAGTTCCCATAGTCATCCAGTCTCCCTTGTTGATAAAAAATGTGTAATTCTTCTCGCTAGTTACACATCTTGTTGCTTAATCATGCTTTGAAGGTATATTTGTTGAAGCCAATGTTTGCATTCAATGAGTGTCACTTTTGTCCCATAGGTACCACACTTGTGAAGCACTTCTCTCTAGTAGTCATCCTTAGCATGGGACTAAAGAGAGTTGCTTCAAAAGATACCACTCAAAGAAGTACTGGGGAAGTAGTTGAGCAAACACTATTAGACTTTTTAGTGCATGTAGTCACTTAGCTATTTATAGAAAATGGTTGAACACTAACATGGCACCAAGTTAATGATTCTCTTTCAAGAAAGAGCCTTGAGGAAGATCTAGAGGATCAATAGGTTTATCTCAATATCCAGCAATGACGACTACACAAGGTTTCATGCACATATCCAGCCTTCCCATGTGCAGATGTCATTAGCTGGATTGTCTCACACATTAATGAGAAGACTATGACATTGAGCAATGTCAGTAGATAGAAGCTCTCTACCTTTTGGGCAGAATATTAGGAGCACGTGTATCACTTTCCCAAGCTAATGAAGCTTATGGACTCATTTTTCTATGCCACCCATAGCTATGTAAATACATGAGACCTTATCAAAGGCTGGATGAAAGAGCCATCAATTTTTCGACAGACAACGACCCATTTATACAAGACAAAGTCCCTCAGGAAGGCCTACCATATCTTGGCTTTCCTATCTTGCAAGATCCTTGGTCAATAGAGCACGAAGACCTTTATTGAAGGGTGGGAAGTGCTATTGAACAAGGTTGTGAATGAGGGGAAGCCATTCAATTCGTCAGGTATGATGGCTCGATAGTTGAGATCCCATCTAAAACTAATCTAGATCTTTGGGGGAGGCCCCCAAGATCTAAAAATTTGAAATGGATCTTGGGGAGAGACCCGCAAGATCTAAAAAATTGAAATGGATCTTTGGGGGAGGCCTCTAAGGTCTGAAAAATTACAACGCTATAAATAAAATGAGAGAACACACAGTAAATAAAAACACAAAGAAACTTTTATTAAAATGAAGAATAACTATAGAAACTACATTGTGGTGGACAATCTATCATTTTAAAACATGTGACATGTTACTTATATCCCTTTTTGGTTACAATAAGCACAGGTAAATTCCATGGGTGAATGAATACCATGGGTGGATGTCACCATACCATTGGTGGATGCCACTTACAATACCATGGGTAAATTCCCTGGGTGGATGAATAGCATGGGTTGATATCATTTTCTATTCGGATCATTCCTCCCTCCTTAAAAAGCAATGGTCCCCATTGGGTGAAGTTCTGTAGGTTTTAACGCCATATAGAAATTACCTGCATACGAATTCTAAAACACAGAAAATAAACAATGTGAGATCATAACACATAAAACACATATACACAAAGACCTTCCCCTGGATCCTAAAATCGGGACTACCAGCTCAATTTTTCATTATGTTCCTTTCAATGTTACAATACATGTTTATACATGTCGAAGCATCCAATACCATGGATCGAAAACCATCATTTCCAATACCATGGACCGAAAACCATCGCGTCCAAAAAAACATGTGCGAAAATCATGCACAAAACCATATTTGGGTCTACCCAACCTAACATAGGGTCCAAAACCAAAATTTTCCGGGGCACTGCCCTAGACCCCATAAAGTGGGGTTACAGGTGCCCTTCAAACCCCCAGTTAACTACGTGGAAAGAATATAACACAACCCAACATTCTCCAACTTGTTGTTTTCTTTCCACAGGGAGCCACAAGAGAGCTTAGTCATTTTCCCAACCCTGAAATGCCCATTGTCTCTCTACACCAAGAAAACTTCTCAGATTTCATATATTTTGTCAATGCATCTATATTATTCTTCAAAGTGTCCACCTTTACCAGTAACACCTTTTTTTTCTTCTATCATATCCCTCACAAAGTGATCATGAACATCAATGTGCTTTGTCTTTGAATGATATGCAGGGTTCTTTGCCAAGAAAATTACATTTTGGCTATCACAGTCTATCCTTATAGCTTCCTGTACTAACCAAATACGTGAACACAATGTCCGCAACCAAACTGCTTCCTTGTTGCATGAGTGGCTGCCATGTATTCTACCTCTGTAGTTGATAATGCCACTACAGATTGTTTCTTACTCATCCAACTGACTGCACCTCCAAATAGATTAAACACATACCCACTTGTATATCTTCTCTGGTCCAGATCTCCAGCCCAGTCTGCATCAACAAAGCCACGAATATCTAACACTTTATCAAATCCTAGTCTTCCTTGGTAGCACAGACCATAATCACTAGTGCCACGCAAATACCTGAAAACCTACTTCACTGTTGTCCAATGCTCCTTTCCTGTTTTTGACATAAACTTGCTCAATACTCCCACTGCATGTGCAATGTCTAGTCTAGTACAAACTATTGCATACGTCAGGCTACCAACTGCACTTGCATATGGAACACGGGACATGTCCTCTTCCTCTTCTTGTGTCTTGGGACATTGTTCAGCAGATAACCTCACACCTACAGGAATAGGAATCTTCACCGGTTTACTATCCTGCATATTAAACCTCTACAATATTATCTCAACATACTTCCTCTGGTTTAACCAAAGCTTCCTCTTTGCCCGGTCTCTTTGAATTTCCATGCCCAAAATATAGTTTGCAGCACCAACATCTTTCATGTCGAATTTGGAGGAAAATTGGGTCTTCAAATCCTGGATAATTTCTTTGTCATTTTCAACCAGCAACATATCATCCACATACAAGAATAGATAAATAACACGGTCACCAATTAATTTAAAATACACACAGTGATCTACTTTGCTTCTGGTGAAGTCAAGTCCCCGTATAAATGTATCAAATTTTTTATACCACATCCTTGGTGACTATTTTAACCCATACAAAGATTTCTTTAACTTGCATACTAGTTCTTTCTTACCCTTCACCGCAAAGCCTTCAGGTTGCTTCATGTATATTTCCTCTTCCAAATCCCTGTGAAGAAATGTTGTCTTCAAATCCATCTGTTCTACCTCAAAATCAAAAGAAACAACAACAAATAAAAGTAATCTAAT
>APFE030319071.1:1775-12404 GCA_000404065.3 Pinus taeda
ATATATATATATATATATAGTGAGAGAGAAATAGAAGGGTTGCGATGATGATGCGAGGGGGAAGGACATGAGGGAGAGAAGGAGAGGGAGGAAGCAAGGGAGGGAGAGAAAGAGAGTTTGGGAGAGGGATATATGGAGAGGGAGAGAGAGTGAGGAGGTGGAGAGGGAGAGAGGGAGAGGAAGAGAGGGACAGGAAGAGGAAGAGAGATAGAGGGAGAGGGATTGCTAGAGAGAGAGTGAGGGAAGGAGACAAAGTGGAGGAGGAAGGGGGAGAGGAAGAGGAAGTGAGAGGGAGGAAAGGTGAGGGAGAAGGGGAGGGAAAGAGAGGGAGTGGGAGAGAGACATGGATAGAGTGAGAGAGAAAGAGAGGATGTAAGGGGGAAATTGAAGGGGAAAGGGAATGAGGGAGAGAGTGAGAGGGAGGGAGCAAAGGAGGTAGATAGAGAGGGGGGTGGAAAAGGACTCAGATAGGGGTTGAGGGAGTGAGGGAGGTGGAGAGGGAGAGAGGGAGAGAGAAAGTGAGTGAGAAGAGGCAGAGGGAAATATGGAGTGAGGGAGAGAGAGAGTAAGAGAAAGAGGGGGAGAGAGAGAGAGATAGGGGAGAGAGGGAGAGGAAGATGGATATACTGGGAGAGATAGAGAGAGATAGGGAAAGAGTCGGAAAGTGGTGAAGGGAAAATGCAATGAGAAGTATTTTGAGGGAGTGAGGAATAGGAAGGAAGAAAGAGAGAGAGGGAGAGGAGGAGAGGGACATAGAGAGGTGGAGAGAGAGAGAGAGAGAAGGATATGAATAGTATGAGTGAGATAGAGAAGGTGAGAGGAAGTGGGGAAAGGAGAGGAATATGGGAATAGTAGAGGGAGGGAAAAGGTGGAAGAGAGAGAGAGATATAGAGAGAGGGGTAAGGAGTGAGGAAGAGTGAATGTAGGCTAACAACTGAAGGAGTAAGGGGAGGGGGGTATGGGGAGGCAGGTGCATTGAGCGAGTGCAGTAGTGATGGACAGGGAGAGGGCTTGGGGTCGAGAGAGGGAGAAAAATAAGGGATGGAGAGAGACGGGGGGAAGAGGGAGAAGGAGAGGTAGAGAGAGGGATATAGCGAAAAAGTAAGAGAGGGTGTGAGGAGGTGATGCAAGCATAAAGGGAATGAGGGAGTAAGGGAGAGGAAGGGAATAATGGATTGAGACAGAGTTAGGAGGAATACGAGAGGTACTATTGTTCCTTAAGAAACCAATTTCCTGGCTGTAGGGAAATTGTGCTTAAGATACTAACAAATATTATTTACTGTCACTTATTATTTATTATATTCCCAAATGAAAGACTTGGAAAACTTGGCCTTAGACTCTTAAAACATGTATGACTAGAACATCTCAAAATGCCATTCTTTACTAAATATAAATGATGAATGAGGAAAGTTTGAAGGGGAAGCTAAAGACAATACACTGATTTCTCACAGGAACCATTATCTGTAACTTAGAGAAATTATTATCATGAGAAATAAATCATATACAATATGCTATTCTTTCACAAAAACTACTATCTATAACTTGGAAAGGAAGTGAGAACTTTAAATATAGGACCTCCATTTAAGGGATTTTACCCTGCAGCTTCATTAATACACTTAAAAAGAAGAAAACATTGCATGACACATGATAGTGAAACTTACAAATCATATGTAACAACTCCTAGAAAATTCTGGTTTTTTCATTAATCAATGATGTTATCATGAATATAGTGGCCTGGTTCTCCAAAATTCCAACCCTTTCTTAGAAACTTTTCCACTTTGTATACATTGTGGAACAGTTATTGATATCCGAAACCTATCGAATTGCTTTCTAACTATATGAAATAAAACTGCTAGAGAATTTACAAAGGGTAAAAAAACCTTGAAGAACAAGAATTAACAAAACAAAACTAAATTTAGAAAGAGATGGTAACTACTAGCTTGTTTTGTTGGCTCGCTGCTAAATTCCTCTATAAACACTCTAATGATGCTTAGTTCCATTTATCTGTAATGTAATGTGTTTAGTTTGTATAATCTTGGGCATTAGCCAAAATGCAAAGAAATATATATCAGATCTGTCTTCCTTTTCAACTTCGGCTCTAATACCTAATTTTCCACATTACAAAGCGAAATTAACATTAACCTCTCATTAATACGGAACTCAAAAAGAGTAAATCCTACTTTATAACCTGTCAAATCCGCCCGTATAGTGCTCTGTTAGCTTCCATCACAAATCGCAATCGGCTTGATGATCCCTATAAAACTTAACTTATGCACCCTTAGGTCGCATAACTATGAAAATGTTTGATTTATGTGTAAATCTTTTATAATTAAAATATATCATAAAATATCGTAATCGGCACAGGAACCATGTATATATATAAATGTTATAATGGCCACAGACCCAACGGATGAACTAACCATAAGGAATGTAATATCGGGTCGAGCCATTACAAATCGCAATCAGTGTTTATCAACATATATGTGTAAAGGTGGACCCGCCAGACTTTAAAATATGATATATATACATTCGAGTCCCGCCCTTATTCCATATTGTGATCGACAGGGTCATATGCATATATATAGATTTCATATTATTTTGGACCCGTCATTGTTGTAAAATACACCATATAAATTTTTGGGTCTGGAACCCAATTGCTAATCGCGATCAACGTTTATCTGTGGTGTCACCATCCATAACGTGGACCCGCCAAACTTTAAAATGTAGCTTATAATATATCGGGTCTGGTAATATTTTAGCATTAGTTTTCTTTGAAAATGCGATTTATTTCTTCATTTCTTTTGCATTCTGATTTCTGATAGAGTTATGTTTTGCTATATACATATATACATGTACACCCATATAACCCTTTGTAAAGGTATAAAGTCCCCTAGTGCTTTGGGTCTGAACCCTAGTAGAGCAGGAGTAATATATAGAAAAAAACAAGCAAATAACTTAGGCAAAATGTTTAAACAAGAAAATTATACTAGGATGTACATACCGAGTGGTCCTTCGTTCGGGTAGTTCTAGTCAGGGTTCAAACTCTTTGCAACTCCTCACGATCTTTGAACTTGCTAAACAACCAATTCAAAGACACATAGTAGCATATAAATAAAGCATTAAAATGAAATCAAATTTATGACATATAAGTAGATGGTTAGTTATACACTAAAATAGTCATTTACACATAAACTAAATCAATGACATCAGATGCATGAACAAAGTTGATATCAGGAACAAAATATTTTTTCTTTTATTGCAGATAACTATAACAAAAACATAGAAAGAGTTCACTTGAGTCTTCCACTTTTGGCTCCAAGCGGAACCGTCCTCCAGGTCCGTCCAGTCTTGGTCTTCAAAAGGCTGCTTCCATAACCAACATAAGGATATCTCCCACAAGTGAAAGGATATCAACTCTCAAGGAAACAAGGGTTTCCTGAACTTGGGGAAGTGCTTGAAGCATAGGGATCTTCAGACTTGATCAAGGGATAATATCAATATAGTAATTCTCTCTTTTCTCTCCTCCTTAAGGCCTTTCCATTGAAGTATTTTTATACTTCTCCCAAAGTAGTTTTTTAGTTGGGAAGCAGATGCTAACAATTGGGTCACACGCGCTAATAGGTAATCAACAGGTAAAACCCATGATCTCCGCCCATAGCTAAGGAAATTTAATTTTTTAAAGTGTTTTAAGACATATACGTGGGTTGGGTATATACTGACCCACGTGTACACGTGTTTAATATAGGACAAAGTCACGTAGAGGTAGTAAAACAATGTTTTTTAAATATTTGGACCAAGTCTCGAAGGAGGGGTTTCCCTAGGCCATAAACCAACCATCACAAATACATAAGGTGGCATTTGGAGCTATAACAACCTCGGCCTCTGATATATCATTATTGCTTCCTCTTTTTGATTTATCTCTTTTTTAAAGTATTTTCAAAAGATTTTTTGAATGAAAAATAAATGTTATGGAAAGATGCATGTTACAAGATCTCGCTCATGGAGTCATATATTGGTCTGCATAAACTGAAATACTATGGCATTTGTACAATGAATTCACTCTGGTATTCACAATCAATTGATGCTTATTCTTTAGAACTGGAAGTAGTGTTTTAAATGTTGTCCATTAACAGGCAACTATAAAGTCTCACTGTCAAGATTTTCAAGGATGAAGGTATTATTGGATCTCACTTTAGAAATTCTAAAAGTACCAAACTAGAGAGGATCAAATTTCCCATGTTTACCCTCATCTTCTCTTATGGTATCCCATCACAATACTACATCTGCAACTTAAAAATCGATTTCCTTGGCTTTCCTGTCAAAAACATTTTTCATCTTGGATTGATATATAATCAAATTGTCCCTTACCTTGTCCCTATTTTCGCTAAGCTCCACTTCTTTGTTCATTCTTCTTACCAAAGCATTTGGCTCTTCCTTTGCCTCCTGAATCATAACAGAGCTTGAGTTCTGTATACTAATTCAAAAGGTGATTTCCCTATGGATCTCCTTGTAGTTACTCTAGCAGCCCACAAAGAAAAGTTTAGCTTAGCATCCCAATCTCTTTGATTTTCTGCAATGGTTTTCTTTAGGATCTTCATCAAAGTCTTGTTAGTAGACTTAGCTAATCCATTTCCCTGATGATCATAAGATTTTGACTTAGCTAATCCAGTACAATATGCCTTCCATAATCGCATATTTATGTGCCTTAACCTCCAGTTCCCTATACTTTATTTTGTCTAAGGATTGAGGACAAGAAAGAAAGCACAGATAATGAATTATATGTTTATACCATTCTGAACATAAAAATTTATACCTGATCTTCATTCCTAGATCTTGCTCTCCTTCATTTTCTTCGGCTGCTTTTTCATTTATAGGTGCAAACAAAGTTAGTTCCCAATGCCTGAAAGTTTGATTCTATTAACATTTTTAGCATTTAAGTTCTAAAAGCTTTTAGGGTTTTACCAAGACATACACCTGCTTCTCAAGTATATTATATTTCATCTTAGAATCTCTAAGAATCTTACTGAAGAATGCAATCGGCTGCTCTCTCCCTTGATCATTCTTCTGTAGTAAGATAACAACTATCAAACTTCATGAGGCAAATGAAAAAACTTGGAAAGGCTTCCTATAGTCAGGACTGATTAAGACTGGAGCTGCCTGCAATGCCTCTTTAATTCTAGAAAATGATTCTTTAGCTTCCTCGGTCTAGTGCACTTCATTCTCCTTCTTCAACATATTAGTGATTTCTTTCAAGATTTCTGCATAATTGGATACAAATATTCTTAGGAAATTAATCTTTCCCAGAAACTTTTGAATATCCTTTTCACTTCTGGGAAATGGTATTTTCTACATAGCTTATACTCTGGTTGGATCTATCTTCACTCCTTCTTTGGAAACAATGTGTCCCAACAATTTTGCTTCCTCCAAAGCAAAAATTGATTTCTTGGGATTTAAGGAAATTGCAAATCTTCTACACTTATCAAAAGTCCTTTTCAAATGATCTAAGTGTTCTTCATGAGACTTAGAAAAACTAGTAATATCATCCAAATATATTACTACAAACTTATCTCCAATAAAAGAAATTTCCATAGGCCTTTGAAATGTATCTCCTGTATTCATCAATCCGAAAGGCATTTTGGCATACATAAATTTTCCCCACGGAGTTGTGAACGTTGTTTTCTTCTAATCCTCCTTGTCCATAGCCACCTGGTTATAACCCGAAAACCCATCTAGCATTGACATTCTAAAATATCATGTTACCTTTTGCAGCAGATGATCTATTTTAGGCAAAGGATAATTTTCTTTCAAATAAGCTCTATTTAGATTTCTGAAGTCAACATACAACCTTATTTCTCCATTTTTCTTTCTCACAAGTACCTAATTAGCCACCCAATTAGAATATCTGAGTGGGACTATGATTTTAGCATCAAGCAACTTCTTGATCTCCTTTTGAATTGATGGTAGAAGCATAGGATTTATCTGCCTAAGCTTCTATTTGTAGGGTTTAACCCCCTCCTTCAAAGGAATTTTATGCTGAATAATATTTACATCATACATTTTGATATCTTCAGAGGACCATGTAAACACATCAACATAATTCTTGAAAGGTTTAATATATATTTCTTGAAAACTAGGTGGAACTCCAACATATAATTTGACTAACTTGGGATTCTCTTAAGTGCCAATGTTGTGATCTTGAATATGTTCATACTATGATATTTTCCTTTAGTCCATAGCCACATCATTTGAACTAAAAATCCTTTCAAGAGGAACATGTCCCTTTGACAGAAAAATGTCTTTTAATTGAAAGATCTTCTGATTTTCTATTAAATCTTTAAAACCACTAGCTCTTGCAATTTCTGTTGTATCTTCTTCTTCCTAATCAATTTCTGTACCCTGGAACTCCTCAACCATATTCAAAAACTCCTTAATATGCTGGTCATCTTCAAAAACTTGCGAGTTCTTAACATTATTAGGAACATAAGGTCTGTATCTCATTTCTACCTCATATCTTAATCTTGGATTAATAGGAGGTTTGAAAGTGCTAGTAGCCACAGCCGATGAATCTGCTAATCTATTTTCATCTCTTGGAATGGATTGAATGTTAAAAGCTTCAAATAAATTTTCAATCAAATCCCATACCTCATTTCTGTATGCCTAGAGTCTAGGACGCTTTGTTTGGCAGTGATCCTTTATTTGCTTAATAATTAGCTCCAAATCTCCAAAAGAAAAAAATGACTTGACTCCCATCTCTTTGGATGTTTGTAGCGCAATAATCAATGACTCATATTCTTCCATGTTTTTAGTTTCCTCAAACTCTAATTTGAAAGAAAAAGGAAACAAATTACCTCCAGGTGCAATTAGAAGAAAACCAACACTTCTTCCTTGCTTGGAATAAGCTCCATCAAAGGAACATTTCCACACTTCTTCCATTTGCAGCTTTGTAATTACATTGGCTGAAGCAAGCTGCTTCTAATTATCTTCAGCCAGCTCTGCATTATCATGCAGTGCGAAACAAACAAAATCATCCTTCTCCTAACTACACACAGGTGAGTTGCTTGCTCTGTTTTTTGTAAAAAAAATTACAAACCTAGTTTCTTTGTACAATATCCTCTTCTCCCCATCAAAAACTGGTATAAAAATGTATGTAAAATCCAACTTCAAAAACACCTCCCAGTTTAGCCCCCAAAGACCAAGATAGAAGCATTCCAAATCTAGTAGGGATATCTGCTACTACAACATCCATGACCAAGCTTCTAGCTGAATTTGGGCTAATGACACTGTCAGATCCTTAATAAGCCCCAGACACTTGACCTTGTTTAAGTCAAAAGAATACAAATCTCTGTAAGGTTTGGTCACCTGTAAATTTAGTTGCTTCATCACTGATAAAGGAATAAGATTATGTGAAGCCCCCTAATCAAACATGCAATTATGTAAAAGGAAATCATGAACCAATAGGGATATATAAAAAGGAGGTATTGAAGAATCTACTTCCTCTACATGTGGGCCAAAATCCACTACTAGTTTATCTTCCTGCAGATTTACAGTATCGCTCTCACTCTCTTTTAAATTAACAAACTCAACAATCTCCTTTTGATAAGTAGGTGTTTTTGCCAATTCTGTAAGGGGAACTTGTATTCTTACATTTTCCATCTCCTTGGTAAGACTAAACAAGTGACCCTGTTTAGTAGTCTTTTCATTCTCATCTTCACCTTTCTTTATGACTGGAATTATTTGAGGAATTGAAACAAGCTTCTCCAAATGACTTTTTCCAGTTTGATCCTAAGAAGACTCACCTCGAAGCATCTGTGTCTTGCCATTCGCATATGGCTACTGCTTTCCTTTATTTACTTTTTTTTCAGGCTAATATTTTTTTGGAGTCGCTTTTGATGAGGAAGTTGAAACTTGCTGCCTACCTTCATTTTCTTGATTTCTCGATCTTTTCCTAGATCTCACGTCATATTTTTTATGTAGTATAGCCTGCATAAAATCAAAAAATTGTTTCCAATATTCATTAATTTCATTGCCATCATGAATACCATCTGCTTCATCATACACATACTCTTCTCCTTCAATGTTGAGTTCATCTTCATCAACTGCATATAATGTGGAAATATGATATTTGGGTTGCTCTTCACCAAGATCTGCTTCTATATATAATGGTGCTTGAATTTGATTTTAATTTTTTCTCTCCTTTTCCATAATTTTCAAAGGTTGTCTTCTGAATTGGGGATTAAAGTTCTTATTAAACTATGTTTGTCTCTGAGAGTTCTTATTTTATAACTCTAACCGATTTAACTTATCTGACATGATTTTAATTATATTACACATATCCTCCAATGATTGACTTTGAGAGGACTCTATCTTTGCCTTTCCCTTGTCTTGGGCAAGTTGTGTTTCTGGTGCTTTGCATGCAACCACTAGAGTCACTTTTATCTCTATAGAATCTGTTTGGATGTGATCCAGTGTTGGAGCTCTCCTTTCCCTTAATGTAAATCCAAAGTTTGATTCAAAATCCCCTGCAAAAGTTATTTTCACAAAAGCATGAAGAGACTTAATCTCTGTTGGGAGACCATTCTACAACTTGCTAAATCTTCTGACAAATTCAGTCACAGTTTCATCAAACTTCTTTATGGCATTAAATTTCGTTAATGAATATCCATGGTCTCTTTTTTCTCCTCATCTCAAAATAAACACATGTTCCATCTCTTCCCAAGAAGGAATAGAATTATTGGGAAGTCCTTTGAACCATTTCCTTGCTTCTCCATCTAGAGACTGAACAAAAAGTCTTAAAAAAACATCTAAATGTTCAACATTTAGGCTTTCTGCAAAATTACAAAATACTACTACATGATTCTCTAATGTGTGTTCATCTTCTCATGAAAAACGTGGAAGAGTTTTAAGGTAATCCTATGGCATTTTACTGTAGGGATGTGGTAATTAAAGAGGTGCATACCTATTCATTAAGAATGCAGGTGCTGCCATGTTCACTAAACTTTGATTACCACCAGATGTGGAACTTGATTGAGAGGTAAATGGAATTTGCAAAGGAGGTAATGTGGTTATTGGATGAGGTTGAAAAATTACAACAAATGAAAAGTAACAGAGTCAAAAGATTGCTCTTGATAGCTAGGTTCCTGAAATGAAGATGATAAAAAAGACGAGTCTCTGTCAGATGAATGTTCAAGTGAATTGCTACCTGATGTAGACAATGTAGGAATTGGTGTAATTGGAATCTTAGACCTTTTAACCCTCTTAGAAAATAGCCTTTCAAGATTTGAAAGAGCTTGAACTTTCTTTTGTGAAGTGTCTCATCTTGTATGGGGCCTTCCTGAAGCCAGAATTGTTGCTTTGATTCAAAACACCAAATATTTCCTCCTCACTCAACAACTAGAGGAAAATATTGAAACCCAAGGAAAAATCTTCTTGTCTTCTTTCCCCGGCAGCAGCATCAATTAATGTTGTTCCTTAAGAAACCAATTTCCTCGCTGTAGGGAAATTGTGCTTAAGACATTAATAAATATTATTTACTGTCACTTATTGTTTATTATATTCCCAAATGAAAGACTTGGAAAACTTGGCCTTAGACTCTTAATACATATATGACCAAAACATCTTAGAATGTCATTTGTTGCTAAATATAAATGATGAATGTGGAAAATTTGAAGCGGAAGCTAAAGAAAATATGATGATCTCTCACAGGAACTGTTCTCTATAACTTAGAGGAATTATGATCATGAGAAATAAATCATAGACAATATGCTGGTCTTTCACAGAAACTACTATCTATAGCTTGGAAAGGAAGTGAGGACTTTAAGTATAGGAGCACTCTTTAAGGGATTTTACCCTGCAACTTCATTACTACACTTAGAAAGAATAAAACATTGCATGGCACATGATAGTGAAACTTACAAATTATATGTAACAACTGCTGGAAAATTTTGGTTGTTTCATTAACCAATGATGTTATCAGGAATACAGTGATCTCGTTCTCCAAAATTCCAACCCTTTCTTAGTAAATTGTCAACTTTTTATACATTGTGGAACAATTATTGATTTCTAAAACCTATCTAAATGCTTTCTAACTATATGAAATAAAACTGCTACAGAATTTACAGAGGGTAAAAACACCTCGAAGAATAAGGAATAACAAAACAAAACTGAATTTAGAAGGAGATGGTAACTGCTAGCTTGTTTTGTTGGCTCGCTACTGAATTCCTCTATAAACAATCTAATGATGCTTAGTTCCTCTTAGCCATAATGCAATGTGCTTGGTTTGGATAATCTTGGGCATTCCGATTGGCCAAAATGCAAAGAAATATATATCAGATCTATCTTCCTTTTCAACCTCGGCTCTAATCCCTGGTTTGCCACATTACAAAGAAAAATTAACGTTAACTTCTCATTATTTCTGAACTCAAAAAGAGTAAATCCTTCTTTATAACCTATCAAATCTTCCCATACAACACTCCGTTAACTTCCATCGCAAATTGCAATCGGCTTGATAATCCTTGTAAAACTTAACTTACGCACCTTTAGGCCGCATAACTATGAAAATGTTGGATTTATGTGTAAATATTTTATAATTAAAATATATTATGAAATATCGTAATTGGCACAAGAACCATA
>APFE030319071.1:12424-29102 GCA_000404065.3 Pinus taeda
GCGGACTCGAAAAAATAATTAACCATAATGAATGTAATATCGGGTCCAGCCATTGCAAATTGCAATTGGCGTTTATCAACATATATGTATAAAGGCGAACTTGCCAGACTTTAAAATATGATATATATACGTTCGGGTCCGGCCCTTATCGCATATCGCGATCGGCAGGGTCATATGGGTATATATAAATGTTTCATATTATTTTGGACCAGTCGCTGTTATAAAATATGCCATATAAATTTTTGAGCCCGGAACCCAATCGCTAATCATGATCGACATTTATCTGTGGTGTCACCATTCATAACATAGACCCACCAAAATTCAAGACGTAGCATATAACATGTCGGGTCCTGTAATATTTTAACACTTGTTTTCTTTGAAAATGTGATTTATTTCTTCATTTTCTTTTGCACTCTTATTCTGATAGGTTTATGTCTTTCAATTTCCTTACATACATATATATATAGATGTACACCCATATAACCCTTGGCCTCTCATATATCATTATTGCTTCTTCCTTTCAGTTTGTCTCATTTTTAAAGTACTTTCAAAATATTTTTTGAATGAAAAATAAATTTATGGAAAGATGCATGTTACAACAGGTACCATGGGAACAACGGAGGTAGAGAGAGATTACGAACAGGGAGAGGGAGTGAGTGAAGGAGACGGAGCAAGGGAGGGTGGGAGAGAGAGAGAGATGGAGTAAAAGAGAGAGTGAGAGAGAGGGCGTAAATAAAGTGGAATAGAAAGAGAGTGAAGGAAAGGGATAGAGAGGGAGAGGGGGAAAGATAGATAAGGTGAGAGTGAAAGAGAGCGAGCAATGATAGAGAGAGAGAAGGAGAGAGAAGGTGAGGCACTGGTAGATGCCTTGAGAGAATAAGGGACATAGAGAGGGGGTGAGGAGAGGGAGAGGCACATAGGGGGAGTGAGAAAGAGAGAGAGAGACAAAATTAGAGAGGGGGAAAACGTTAGTGGAAGAGGAAGAGAGTGAGGCAAGGAAAGAGAGAGGAAGAGCGGGAGAGAGATATAGGATGAAATAGAAAGAGAGTGGATGATGGGGTGATTGAGGGGGAAGGGGTGTGAGGGAGTGAGTGATACATGGTAAAGCTGAGAGTTTGAGACAGACAAATTCCTCATGGCTTAAGTGGGAAGATCCAGAGGCATCCACACTTGTATAGGCCTAGTGATTTAGCGGGATTATGATAAACCATGGTTGTATTGATTAGGGTTTTAAGCCTAGTAATCCCTTGGTGGGATATATGGTAAAGCCCAAGGAAGCCCTTGTTACTTTTATTGTGAGTCCTACATTCATGCTTCGAATATGGCACAAGGGCAGTTGGCTGAAAGAAAGATTTGGTTCACCCAATCTATGGTCGGGTGGTTCGTGCAAGTCCCTAGTTTAGTTGGCTTATGCATTCATTAATAAGATTTCCTCATCCTTTGGTATTTCATGTGTAAATGTACTTGTTCATTTGCGGTCTTATGGTTGTTATATTCTTGTTTTTTCTGTTAGTTATATGCTAGTTATAAGTATGATTTGTGAGGCACTTCGGTTATAGATCTCATCATGATTTGATTAGTACATGAGATGTGAATGAATATATGACCTAATAGATGATAATGTGACTACTTTGATAAGGTATCAATCCTTGTTTGTGGCTATCAGATACGTATGAGACCCCTATACTCAGATATGTTGTTATGACCTATACATTTCATATTTATGATATGTTTAACAAAATGTATGTCATGGAAAGTAAGGGTTTGGTCAATTCCTTGTAACAATGTTTGCATTAGTAGCTTTAATTCATTGTTATTTAACATTCCTAGAAGTTTCCCAAAGTTCTATGAATTGGCCTAAGTCCTAGCCTTGAAAAATTGGCATAAAAACTCGGGTCACTGGCACAAAATTTCCTAAAATAGGCCACAACCACTAACATTCCTTGTTGTGGGGGAAACTAGAGGGCCTCAATCATATACATGGCTTGTCATGGGAGTGGTTAAAGGTCTATCTCATTAAAAAGACAAGTCTTCTTAGGTGTTAGGCACCTAGAAGCGTTGGTTGTCTCCTGAAGGGTCTATAGTTCTTCAGTCATGTTAGATTGGGTTTGTTTTGCTGATTCCACTTCCTTAAGAGTACATGGGGAGTTAAATCAAATCATAGTATTCTTTTTTAACATGCTTACCCTAATGGATAAATTATCTTACGTAAATGTGCGAGAAGCATGTTATAGAGTGGTATCAGAGCATCGTTCACCCCTTGGAATGGATGGGCGGAATGTGTTGGTCATGCATACATGTTGATTACATATGTGTTCTTCATGTTTGTAGGTTATGCGCTTGTTGTGTATGCATGGTGGAGGTCATGGTTGTTGTTCTGTCACCATGCAAGTGTTGATGGTGTCGGTGTTGGATTTGGTCATTATGAGTTAATATTAGTTATGCACTTATTATGCATGTTAGCATCTATACATCATTATGCATACATTGACATGATTATAGTTGTTGTGCATGAGATCATGGCGTGTGGTTGGTATGGTCATGCATTGATAACTTGATAATGGTTGAAATGATGATTATATGATGATATGATTATATTTATATATGTGTTGCGCTAGTCTGGTTGATCTTGCAAATGAGATATCCTCCCCTGAACTATATTGAGGTATGTTGATTATGTTATGTTTTTGTTTACGCTGACATGGTATACTTGCAAGAAGAAGATCAAATATGTCTAACAAGATGGTAGAATATTATTCACAAGACTCTCCCTATGGATCAAATCAGAAGCATTGTGGTGGGCACTCTTCTGACTTAATAGACACATTGAGAAGTTTTACAGCATAAATAAGAAGTTGCAAAGTAGATAATTACATAATCATTTAGGCATAGGATAAACAAGTAGAAGTTAATGCAATAATCCTTCAGATCTTGTCAGAATTGTAGAGATAATAATTGCTCAAGATTAGCCATGGGAAGGAGGATAGGACTAATGGGCCATATTAAGGTAGAAGTCATGGTGGGAACATGTTGGATGGGATGACACTATCATAGATGAAAAGCTCTTAGATACACCAGATAGGAGAGGTGATGGACATAAGTTCTATTCTAGTTTTGGTTCTGAGAGGTACCGTGATCACCATCGTTATCACCCTTACAGGAGGAGTGGCAGGGGATATTTTCTAAATGAGTTCAAGAAATCCAAGCCATTTGCCTTTGATGGAAATTTGAAGAATTCGAAGGATACAGAGGCGTGGCTACTTGGGTTGACATTAGAGGAAATTTTAGCCTAAAACTATCCATGAAATTTTCACATAATTTTCATGTCATAATATGTAAACCATCAAAGTTCTTTAAATTTAAGAAGGGGTACATGTAATATTTCGGAGGGAAAAGAAGAATAACAACATTTTTAATTTTATTTTTGGCTTATCTCCTGATAGGTTTAATTAAAATTCAAGTGTTGACACTCGTTGGATGTGGAATTAAATTCTGCATCCAACTAGTACCCATCATGCATACTTTCAAGAAGACTCGCATCAATAAGTCCTTGCCTAGTGGGTAACTGTGGTTTGAATAAATATGTGCATGTAAAATCTTGGTTAGTGTAGTTGGCTATAGGTATAAAGAAAAGAGTTCATCATTGGGTAAGAGCTTATGCATTTGAGTTGAATGGTATGCCTACCTCAACACATTTTAATGTACTTCCATTGGGATCATACAATATGTTGTTTGGTATGGAAAACTTGTATCTTCATAGAACCAAGGTGGATTATTATGATAAAGATATTGCATTATCAGATTAATCTATAATTATAATTTCTACGTGGTATCAGGGCTAGCTGATCTATCGTGAAATTTCTACCATATATGGTATTTCATATAATTGAGTGGAGTTTAATTTTTCTTAGCAAATTAAATAAGCTGCTCTAAAAGACCTAGAATATGAATATGTTTGGCAACAAACTTAACTTGCAAAAAATTCTGTAAAAACAAAAGGAGTACGGTATTAATCATGACATTTTGTTGATGTTTAGAGAAAGGATGTATATCCCCAACCAATTATCAATAAAATAATTTATATTAGACGAATTCCATAGAAGTCCTTATACCACTCATCTAGGATATCAAAAACTATTTTCTGCAATTAAAACAAGTTATTATTGGCCTCGTATGAGGAAAGGTATTGTAAAATATTTAGAAAAATGCCTACAATGTCAACAAGTTAAACCTAAGAGTTAGAATCCTCCTCCTATTTTTTTGCATCTTTTACCCATTCCTAAATGGAAGTGGGACACAATTACCTTGGATTTCTAAACCAAGTTACCCAAATCGAAGAGAGAAAATGATTCTATCATGGTAGTGGTGGATAAATTGAGCAAACTAGCTCATTTCAGTCTTTTTAAGTCCACATACTAGATGACACAAGTGGAAGACATATTTATGAAATAAATATTCATGTTGCATGGAATGCCTAGAGTTATAATTTATGATCGGGATGTGAAATTCACCTCCACCTTTTGGATGGTTCTTTTCACAGGGTTGTGTAATAAATTTCATTTTAGTACTTGATATCACCCATAAACATATGGTCATACTAAGTGAGTCAAGAAGCGTTGAAGATGTATCACTATCAACCAGATTGATGAATGGCATAGGCATAGCAAAGCATGATACATCATACCCCAGAGTCTAGGATATGATACATATGCACATAACGTTGCAACCAGGAAAATGGGAAGAATATCTTCACCTAGTGGAATTTTCTTATAATAATGGTTACCATGAATTACTGAAAATGAGCCCCTTTGAGGTACTTTGTGGAAGGAAATGTCCAATACCTACAAACTAGAGTATTATTAAGAATAAAATGGACTTGGGACCTAATATGTTAGAAGAAATGGAAAAAATGGTGAAAAAAGTTCAGTAAAGTCTAAAAGCTTCTCAAGATAGACAAAAAAATTATGTGGATAAGAAAACAAACTAGCGAGAATTCTAGATCAGTGATCATGTTTATTTGTGGTTTAATCTAAAAATGAGTACTCTTAGGTGGGGAAAGTGTGCAAAGCTAGCACCCCAGTTTTGTGGAAATTATCAGATCTTAGAAAGGGTAGGACTAGTTTCATACCAACTTTCATTATCTAGTGACATTCAGATTCAGAATGTATGCCAAGTCTCTCTTTTAAAGAATTATATATATGATTACATGCACATTATAGGTAAAGGGTACTAAAAATGGTAAATATAAACCTCTTCATATATACTTATATGTCAGAATAATGACTAAATTGTGATTGTCGCAGGTCGAACTAGGCTGAGAGTTTCTCGAAGAACCTCTACTTATACTCGACCAGAGAGAAATAATGCTACGAAAGTGAGCTGTCATCCGGGTTAAAGTGAGGTGGAGGAACTTTAGCTCAGAGGAAGCAACCAAGGAAGGAAAATGATTTATGCATGAGGAATATCCCGAGTTGTTCCATCAATGGTCATAAAGATAAAAACCATGGGTGGTGTTACGCTCAAGGGAGGAGAGATGTGACATCCCCAGGTGTTGTAAATATTTAATTAGGTACTTTACTATGGTGAACTTAGTAATTTACTAAGTAGAGGAAGATATGGATTCTAGAATAATTTGAAATGGTAATTAGTTATTGGTTTTATTTATTTAAAAAAACACACATGGTCTCTATGAGAAGTTCTCGAATTTACAAATGGTGACTCAATAATTCTCTCTTATATAACAATTAACAGTTAGAAGAAGTTATCTATTTTTTAGTTCTTCTCTCTCTTTTTCAAAAGAAAGGATAGGGAGAGGAAGGTGGAAAGAGGGTGGTAGGATGATGCCTACAAGTGAATTCCTTGAGATGGATCAGAACCAGTGGGAAAGACTTCAATAGGTAGATTTTCCTTGTGGAAAGAAAGAACAAATTATAGGCTATACTTGGAGGTCCTGATGTCAGTGAATTAGAAGTGCTATCTAGGCAATTTCTCTGGATTCTAAGGAGCTTGGGTGGAGAGGATTTGATGTAATAGCCAATTTCTCATTGGAAGGGTCGTGTAGCCTTGCCTATAAAATTTTGGCCATCGAATAGAAGATAATTGTTTAACTGGTTAAGGGCTTGGATTTCCTATTTTGTTGTCTATTTTGTTTAAGAAAAAAGAACCATTGTGAATATTCGGATCGAGCACCATTATTATATGTGTTCATATATATATGTTATGACACAGGGATCAAAACTTGTTGTTTGTATGATGTATATGAATTACAGAATTGGAAATTGAAAGCCATTGTTCTTATATTGTTTTGAAGACTGGTACTAGCATTTACTTTTCATGATTAATTAAGATTGAAAATAAAATTGGTAATGAACCACTGTACCATTCATTAAAGAGTACAAATAGGAATGGCTTTGTAAATAGAAATATGTCATTAAAATATGTAACCAAAAACAATACTGGTTGACACATAATAGTGGAAGTTAATTATTTATATAATAAGTTACATTAAAATAATGCTTAGTTTCCGGGTATGCCAATTGGGAGGCTAATAATAATTGTCTAAGAGAAGTTAAATACAAATATCTAAGTACAAATAGACAGTCCCATAATAGATAGAAGGGATGGTTTTCCAATACTTTCAAGAAGCTAAGTCGAAGAGGATTATACTTTTAATTGTGTAAAGAAGATTAATATGAATTGAGGGCGGCGACATCACCCAAACTTATTCTTCACGACAAACCTTATTGGCACAACCTGAAGAAATGGTTTTGAGGGATGTGTACTAGGCTTTAGAGTCTGGTTTTTCTTATATTGAAACCACAAGAAGGGTCTATGTCCACAACGGGAATAAAAAATAAAACTTATTAATTTAGAGGTAATAAATTGGTAATCCGACATCCATTAGTTTCTAAAATTGCATATATAAAAGCATACACAAGTTTTCAACTTAATAAACCAATGGAAATAAAAGGGGCTGAAATCCCACAACACAATTACAACACCCTCAACAATTCACAAAATAATATTAACAGAACATCGAAACTCCATCTCATATCTCATGGAAAATTTCCCTATGACAATCAGAATCCCCTAAGAGGCTAAGCGAGTCATGAAATAAAATACCATTCAAACTTGGTATATGGAAAAGTAAAAGACCAATAGTAAGTACCTTGCCACCATGACCCCTATACATCCAAAGAACAAGGGTTTGGGCATCACCTAACCTATTATCAAGACATGATGTAACTAGTCAAAATTACCATGAGGGTAGCTTAAGAATGGGAATTCGCTACAACATTCCAAAGTAATTACCTATGAGGAATCTCCTGCATCGTGCTATGCGCGAAATTCTACAAATACATAAAATAAATTAAGGGTTAGTAATGGAGAAAATGTTCAAAATAACCTCAACCCTAACTGAGACTATCCAAATGTAGAACTGTAATTTATTTTACCTAGAACCATTTATGGGTATGGCCTCTTCTTTGTGTGGGAATAGGTCTTTGAGGTTGGCATAGATACCTGCATAATCGAAGCAGAGAGACTTACGGAAAAATCATTTTGTGAACGAGTTGCAACTAGAAGGCATTAAGATTAACAACATGGCAGTGTAGTTAAGATTAACACGTGACTTTTATATTTTATATAGTTATTTAATACCTTTATAAATAACTAATAACTTAATAATCAATTTAAAATTACATTATATATATATGATTATCAAATCCAAGAAGTACAATTACGCTAATTTTATGTATGACAATAATAATTTGGAGGAAGTATATTCTTACAAGTACCTAGGAATTGATATTCATCACAAGCTCAAGTGGAACCATAACATTGAGAAAAGGATTAATGGGGGCTGGAAAGCTTATTTTGGTCTTGAAAATAATTGTAAAACTGCAAACCTGGTAATGTGGGATAAAAAGAAGTTCCTCTTCGAAAATTTAGTCACTCATGTTATCTTATATGGCTATGAGGTTTGGGGTTGCAACATATCTAGAGAATCGTGGAGAAAGACTAAGAAAATCTAGAAGCGTTTTGTAACGTATAACCTGAAAATTAAAAGTAATACACCATATCATATTCTCCTTATAGAAGCAAGTCTTTCCCCTATTCAGAGCCTAGCTATGAATAGGTTCCTGTTGTACAAGCACAAACTCAATAACATAGGCAATCATAGACTTCCTAAGCTAGCATTAAATTCTAGCCAAAAGCAACTAAGGCTCAAACGGGGGTGGCATAAAGACACAGGGTCCTAGTTAAACTATTGGGAGATCAACGGGAATGATGCATTGCAAAAAATTAATAGCACTAAAGATATTGTTACTTCTAAGTTCAAAGAAAAAATGTGGTGTGAGAAATATTTAGTAGCTAAAAGAAAAATAAGTTATTATAAGAAGGTCTTCAACCCCACCCTAGAAGATCAAAAGCATCTCTCTACTTTAACTAGCTCAAAGAAGAAAATTAATATAGCAAAAATTAAAACGAATTCTCATGAGCTCCATAGTGAAATAGGTCATTGGGCAGTTCCTAAAACACCATGGATGGAAAGGATCTGCCATCTATGTGAGAATGGGAATATCGTGGATGAAAACCACTTCCTCTTAGAGTGTCATGCCACTTCCTCTTAGAGTGTCCCGCGTACAACGACATTATATCTCAGTTTCACAATCTTTGTTACAATACTAACCTTCCTAGCCTTTTACAATGTCAAAATTATAGTGAGCTCACGTGGCTTCTCTCCAAGATTTTTGAGCATAGGAATAAAATCTTAAATCAAAATAAATAATTTTTTTCTTTAGGACCGATAGACCAATGTTTGGTCTTAGCCGACGTTAACCATCATCATCATGATCATCATATATATATAATTAAAAATCTTATGACCATTTTTTGATTTTTATTATCTATATATTTATTTGTTTAATACCTTTTATAACTGACTAATAACTTAATATTCATTACTTTTATATATAATTATATATATATATATATATATATATATATATATATATATATATATATATATATATATATATATATTATATATATATATAATATATATATATATATATATATCCCACTTTGACTTTTTATGATAATATAACTTTCGATTTGATAAACTTATTTTTACCCCCTTGTCCTAGTCCATCTAACTACTCCCCAGTAAAATTTAGCCATTATAGTTGTTGCCTGATCTTGAATTATAGCCATTGGAGGTTTGCTCTGTCTATTTAACATGCATAGCTTGATCTGCTCCTGAACTTGTCCTGGTGATGAACCACATTGGTTGGTTTGAAACACGTCAACAAATGAAATACAATGTGATTTATGCCGAAAAATCTATCATAATTAAGAAAATTTATTTAATATTAAATTATTTATAATAGATATTAAAATATATATCATATTAATAATCTATTGAAACATCCCAGATGTGAATGTTAACTACGACATTTAAATTGATTAGTCGGAGCGGCGGCGGACAAGGCAGCCACATGGCCCTCTGCAGCCTTTCCAAAGCCACCCTGAATGGAATTCATGGCACCTTGCAGGAGCCATTTAATACCTGCACTAGTCGAGGTAGGTCCATTACCCACTTAACCATGGACCAGAGAACTTTCTTGTTATTCTACCCCTGATTCACTGTGTCTGCCCTCCGAAGGTGAGAGAGGCGAATGAATGCACCAACATTGGTCACAGATGTTGGCTTGTGAGCTGCATTGATTTGGATAATGGCTTCCACCATTCCCACACCAACCTCTCCAATTCGTCTCACAACCTCCAACCTTATATAACTTCCTCGAATAGCTCTTCTGTCAATTCCCCTTCTGTTCCTGCTGACTTACTCCCTATTCCCATAGCCACCATTCTCTGCCATCGTATGCGTAGTCGACGTGGTGGCACGAACGACGGAAGTTCTCATTCCCCTCCTCTGCCTAGTCCCAACTCTACTTCCCATGCCTCCTCTGCTGAAAATCCCCACCAACACAGTTTCGTAGGCCAGTACCAAGATACAAGAAGTGGGAGAGGCAGAGAAGGTCTCCATAGGTCAAGTTGTGAAGCTCCGGCTGTTCACACCACAACCTTTCCCTTTCCTCTACATCCTACTCCTCACACCACCCAGTTTCGGTTTTGCAGATCTTTGAACCACCTGGTTATAATAGCTATTGTCTCAATCACCATTATAGAAGAGACTGAGCAGCATGCTCCCTTGGATAATTTTACGGACGAGGGGAACAGAGCTGGCCCGAGCAGTAGGAAAAGGGGCAACAATGACGAGTTGGAAGCTGATGAAGGTTAGAACAGAAGGCATGGCAAAGCCATTGCTGGTAGTCAGCATGTTAAGACAGGCATTCACAGTTACACACAGGCCTCCGATAGTCGTCCAGGTGACACGTCAGGCCCGCATGTTGAGGCTTGAATGGAGGAATGCCATTTGGCACTGGGAAGTATTGATTCGGACAACTCGGATGACTAGGTGTGTCAAATTGTGGAGGAGTTTGCTCTGAAAGACAAAGCGCCACGTGTTGTGCTTGCCAGGTGGAATTTTTGTCTTGTTCTTGGTTTAGTTTTTGTCCAGTCTTATGTGTCAAGATAAATTGTTAGTGTGTTGGTCTAGTGAGGATAAAATGTTGGTCTTGGTAATTATGTGTTTAAATTTGCCACCCCTGTGTGAGTTAATTTTTGGATATATTTTGGACATATCTTTGGACTGGCTTCCCCTCTGTTGGGGAAATCAAAGACAACTATCATGGAAGCATGTTCATTGAGGCGGGTTCATTTCTGACCAAGAATCACTGTAACTACCCTTTTTTGTATCATATTAATAGATTAACCTTACTTAGAAAAAAAATATATATTGAAACAAATTTAAAAAGATACATTACACTAAATTTTATTTTATTTAAATTAAAAATAAATATAGCTAAAATTCACTTAAATTTATTTTTATTTAAATGAATGGATTATAAAAATATTATTTAAACCAACAAAGATATTTTTTCAAATAAAAAATATGAAAAACTATTACTTTATAAAATAACATCGTTGGTAAAAAAAAAAAAACAAAAAGTACTTCAAAACCTAAATAACAATTTCTAGGGTACATATTTTATGCTTACTCTCCTTCATTTCAAATTTGTTGTATCATCAAAACCAAAAAATATACCGTATGAATGATATCAAATTAGTAATATATTAAACTAAAAATAGAATGGGTGAAAATGATTTTAGTTTAAAAATTATGATCTTTTTCAACATTTGATAGATCCATGATTAAGAATGCTTAAGTTACATGTAATATGTGGTATTAATAAAAATTAGGTTTAAATAATTTATAATTAGTTTTGATATGTTTTTGTTAACCTATCAAGATGTATGGTAATGATTTATTGAGTGATATATTTAACACAATTTATGAATCAAGTTAAAGTAGAAAAAAATTTAAAATAAATATAATGGATTATGATAATTTTTTAAAATAATATAATTAATAAAAATAGTTAAAGCAAAAAAAATGAAAAATTTATAATATAATTATGAATATTTACAAGTTTATTTATTAAATATTATTAATTATTACTTTAATAATATTGTTTAAAATTCGTTTAACTCTTTCAAATAGCTCATTTGATAAAGTATGTAAATGTGTTAAGCAAAATGTAAAGAGATCATTGATTGCATCTCTCAATTAATTAATGGTCCAAATCACCAATTCAATTAATTACCAACAACAAAAAAAAAGTTAAAAATTTGAAAATAAGAAAGTGGATTTTGACTTAAAAAGATTATTTTTATTATCATTTATCATAGTGTAAAACAAAAGATAATAATATAAGGAAATTTATTTAGTAATAAATTATTTAAAATAAAGATTAAAATATATCATATTAATAGTACTAATTCAAACTCAAATTTAAATTTTAAGAAAACATTAAATTAAATTTTAAATTTATTATTCTAAATTAAAATAAATATAAATTAACATTTCCCTACCCCTACTTAAACATTGCCCTTATATTTATTATGATTTAAATAAAAAAATTTATAAAATTATATTTAAAAACAAGAAAGATATTCTTCCAAATAAAATATATTAGAACTTATTACTTTATAAAATTACATCCCTTGGTTAAAAAAACAAAAGTACTAGAAAACCTAAATAAACTGATTGTGGTATGTTTTATGTTTATTCTCCTTTATCTCAAATCTTACTTTTTATCGAAATCTTAAAAAAAAAAAAGTACTCGAAAACCTAAATAATTAATTATGGTCTATTTTATGTTAGCTCTCTTTTATTTCAAATTTGACTTATTATCGAAACCTAAAAATATACTACATAAATGGTATCAAATTAGCGATAATAGTATCAAATTAGTAATATATTAAATTAAAAAAAGAGTGGGTAAAATTAAATTAAATTATTTAAGTTTAAAAATTATGTACATTAAATTCGAATAGTATCAAATTAGTAATATATTAAATTAAAAATAGAGTGGGTAAAATTAAAGTAAAGAGATCATTGATTGCATCTCTCAATTAATTAATGGTCCAAATCACCAATTCAATTAATTACCAACAAAGAAAAAGAAAGTTAAAAATTTGAAAATAAGAAAGTGGATTTTGACTTAAAAAGATTATTTTTATTATCATTTATCATAGTGTAAAACTAAAGATAATAATATAAGGAAATTTATTTAGTAATAAATTATTTAAAATAAATATTAAAAATATCCATTATTTAATAATATATTCAAACAAATTTAAATTTAAGAAATACATTAAATTAAATTAAATTTATTTATTTTTAAATTAAAAATAAATATGAAATAACATTTCCCTACTTAAACAATAATGCACTGGGTAAACTCTCGTACGTTTCCCTTATATTTATTTTATTAAATAAAAAATTATAAAATTATTATTTAAAAACAATAAATATATTTTTACAAATAAAATATATCACAACTTATTACTTTATAAAATTACATCCCTTGTTTAAAAAAACAAAAGTACTAGAAAACCTAAATAAACTAATTCTAGTATGCTTTATGTTTATTATCCTTTATCTCAAATCTTACTTTTTATGGAAATCTAAAAATAAATTTAAAAAAAAAATACTAATTCTGGTCTATTTTATGTTAAGTCTCTTTTATTTCAAATTCGACTTATTATCTAAACCTAAAAATATACTACATAAATGATATCAAATTAGCGATATATTAAATTCGAATAGTATCAAATTAGTAATATATTAAATTAAAAATAGAGTGGGTAAAATTAAATTAAATTATTTAAGTTTAAAAATTATGTACATTAAATTCGAATAGTATAAAATTAGTAATATATCAAATTAAAAATAGACTGGGTAAAATTAAAGTAAATTATTTAAGTTTAAAAATTATGTACAGATAAAGTTAATAATAAAATCTGCTTTATTTAATTAAAATTCTAAATTTATTTTATGTTTGAAAATTAAATACAAATTATGATATGGTACAAGTGGAACCAGAAATAACCATATTATATAGTAAATTTGAATTATTGTTATTATTTATATAATATAATAAATTTAAGCTTGAACTTAAAAAGGAAGTCTTAATGTTATTTAAGAAATAGGAGCTGGAGTGGGTGAAAGTTTTCTATATTATAGTTAAATCATCGCAAGATTTACTGCAAATTATAGCAACCGCCGAGTGATTACAAGATTGCCACCTTGACTACGAGAACAACATCCAAAACCGCTAGATGATTGCAAGAATGACACCTTGATTACAAGAACGGCATCCCGGTTTTGGATAATTACAAGAATGGCACCGTTGATTACATGAACGGCAGCCAATGTTCCCGACAGAAAACCGTTGGAGGACTAAGAGCTTTTCCGTGACACATTATTTTATAGCATTGCAATACTTGCTGCAAATTAAACCAACCGTTGGATGATTACAAGAATGGTAGCTTGATTGGGAGGATAACATCCAAAACCGTGGGATGATTACAAGAATGGCACCTTTGATTACAAGAAAGGTATCCAATGGTTCTCCGTTCGAGGACAAAGAACATTTCCCTAACACATGCTTTTATTCTCATTCTATTAACTATCGAATCCATCTCTTCTGCGCCAAGCTCCATCAATCCACTGGAATTGGTTTGGATATGAAAAATTGCAACATCTGTTCAAAACTTCAATTAGCAGGTAAAACTGGAGTACCTTCACATCTTGATTGTTCTGGCTTCCTCTTTCTTTGTACTGCGTTGCCTCGATGTGTTTTTTGTCTTCATGGATATGTGTGCGTTGGCCGCTGTTAATGGGTGGGAGACGAGACTTCTTGGTCTTTATCTTCACATTTGATGGGCAGAGGAGGGTATGGCATGGCGTTGGCAGCTTCTTGGTCTCTATCTTCACATTTGATCGGTAGAGCAGGGTATGGCATGGCATTGGCAGCTTCCTGGTCACTTCTTGACTACACAAATTGATCTGTTTTTGTCCCACTAAAGATTATTGTTCAAGGCTGGTTACAAGCGGGACTACATTTGTGAACTATTAGCCTCTCAACGATTTCTTTCGCTCTCCCATAAAACAAACCCTGCTCGTTCCTCTCATCAGACTTGCACAGGTACAGTGATATTGAATTCTGCTCATGCTCTTGCGTAAATGGCTCTCTTGTCTTGATATTTGCACATGGTTTTGTGTTATTTGCACATGATTTTGAGTTAACATTTACGTGGGTATTAATATTTAGTCTGGATGCTTTAGAATTTATTTGATATTTTTATTTTATAACTTGTCGTTTAAACTCATAATTATTTTTCTTAGTTTCGAGTACAAACTCTCTAAAATTAATCTTATATAATTTTTTCTAAATAGTGCATATTTTAGTGTTGGTTTATTTAAATTGTAGAAAAATTATCGGTTTTAAAATCTATATCTATGTATACTCTAATGGCTTTACGACCTTTATTGAATAAGAGGAGCTTTCTTTAGCTGGATGAAAAATGCACAATTTCAACAGTTCTAGTGAACAATACGATGTTGGATATCAAAATGTGGTCTATTGCATCAAACACGGCTTCAGATATGGTCATTTTCTGTTGTAAATATACGAGGTTAGTTCTCGGACTATTTAGGTTGAAATAGGGTTTTTATACCATAGAAATCCTAAATACTACCCTTAGTCGTCAATTCATAGATATAGGTTGTCCTTCCATTCTAAATATTAAGACCTGATTATCCAGAAATTTGTCAAAAGGAATGTGCTTCATTGTAGTTCTTCACTCCTTACGATGATACGATCATCCAGAAATTTATCGAAAGGAAAGCCCTGCATTGTAGTAATTGACTCCTTATGATGCACGTTAAGGTGGTTTGGACTATTGTAGTACTTGACTCCTTATGATGCAGGTTAAGGTGGTTTGGACTATTGTAGTACTTGACTCCTTATGATGCAGGTTAAGGTGGTTTGGACTATTGTAGTACTTCACTCCTTATGATGCAGGTTAAGGTGGTTTGGACTAATTATACTTGGTTTGGTGGCTTGACTCGCTTTTCTCCCTTGTCAACATGTTATTGCAGTAGTCATTAACCTTTAGTCGAGGCCTAATGAGATTTTATCACAGCTACCATTATGCCTTAATGGATGTCCGATATCCATTTTAAGTCGAATTCTTGGAAAATATAAAACATGCCTTTTGAAATAGCAGCCTAAACTTGTATATTACCCGGCTAAACCTACGAGGCTTTTACCTTTATCTTCGACTGCCCCAACTCTTCGTATATGGCTTTGCCTTCGCTATTATGAAAATTTTCATTATTCGAAATGCTACAGTCGTTCTCATCTTGAAATAAATTCGTCTTGAGAAATTTTTAGAAGAAATCTAGTTATCTAACAGCTTTTTTGCAGTTATGGAAGGATTACAAACATAAGCTTTTTTGCAGTTATGGAAGGATTACAAACATAAGTTTACACCGCCAGAAGTTCATGTAGGTCTTTGTTATGAAATACATCATTATTTGAAATTATATATATATATATGATTGCTTTTTTATGTAATGCATAATTGTCTACGGTATGTAATGAACTTGCATTTTTTATTTCTATTTATTATTTTGATAGTGGGTACTTATCACCAATTATATCTATATTAATAGGTTATTTTAAGTGTTTATTATTTCTATAAATAACTTTTATTGTTTATTTGTATTGGTGTAAACATATTATTGTATAAATATAATGTGGAGATAGAGAGGTAGTGAGAGAGGGGGAGAAGGAATGTAGGAAGGGGAGAAAGATTGAGAAGAGGCAACATAAGGGGCAAAGGGCATCGGAGAGCGAGGAAGCATTGGAGGGAGGGAGAGAGAGGGAAGTGAGAGGGAGAGAGTTAGAGATAAAGAGGAGGGGGTGAGTGGGTGATGCATGGGTAAGGGCATAAGGGAGCCATTGAGAGGGAGGGAGGAAGGGAAGGGGAGAGAAGTAGAGAGAGTGAGGGGTAATATCGGAGGCACGGGAATGAGAGAGAGAAGGAGAAGGAGGGTGCACCGAGGGGAAAGAGATATAGCAAGTGAGGGGAAGAGGGAATGAGGGATAGAGAGGTTGTAGGAGCATGAGAGAGGTAGTGAGGGAGAAAGAGGGAGTAGGAGAGTGAGAGAGCGAGAGAGGGAACGAGGGGGTGATGT
>APFE030319077.1:0-12016 GCA_000404065.3 Pinus taeda
AAAAAAAACCCAAAAATAATAATATGAGAAAATGAAGAAAGAACTAAAACCTATGGACCAATTATTATAATACAATCAACCAACTTCAAAAAATGTAAAAAGAGAAAAGATTATAAAAACATTTTAAGTAGACTCATATACAACCACTAAAATAACTTATGTGTGTGGCTTAACACATTTTTTAAGGTTGTAACAAGTATGCATTTATGTATTTATGTTTAGACGAAGTCATTCTTCTGAGTTTTAGTTAAGCCTAGAATCCAGCTCTATGTCTAAGTATTCCTTGACTCTCCGCAACTATGCTTACTTGGTAAGGGATGGATTTTTAAATCGATAGAAATGAATATTTGAAACTTAAATTCTTGGAATGTCTAGGTGCCTTTTAGTTTCTTCTCACAATATATTTAGACAAGTCTCCTCTTTATTGATAATCTGAAGCAATATTGTCATTAAGCTAAGAGGCTAGTTTAGTAGAGAGGCTTATTCTAAAGCCCTGTATGAGGGGGATTTGTAAGTTTGTTTGTTGGTCGGTCCCCTTTTAAAATAAAATTTAAAATTTAAAATTATGTTTTAAATAGAAAAATAATGTAGCCTATCATAAAAATAAATGAATAAAAGTAAGAAAATATATGAGTATCACTTCTAAATATTTTACTTTTCAAAAATATTTCAACAAGAGATTTAAATAAACTATTTGAAGATCTATCTCAAGTAATTTATGTGGATATGAACTTCATATATACTTATATATAGAAATAATTTTTCTCAAATAAAACATTCTAATGTTGTATATAAAAAACTATTCAATTTTATCAATAAAATATTTTAACAGGAATTAATATGGACAGATACTTAAAAATATATTTAATAATTAAAACTACTTTAATTTGCTTGACAAAATGTCTAGATATACATGTGATGTATGTATAAAAATGCTTATTTGTTCCTATATGTATACTCTATTTATCATTCAAAAATACAATTTAAACACTAAGCAAACACATTGTATTTTACACTATAAAAAAAATTTCACACGAAATTTGATCGGTCTCAGCTCATGTTAAAATTGAAATGTATATTTATTTGACATGCATTTAAATATTGTATAGTTATTATTTTATTAAAAATACTCATATTATAATGTATTTGTTTTATAAAAATTGCTAGAATGTATACCTTTATTTTTTATTTTTTTAAATTACACTTTAAATAGAATTATGAGGTTTAATTCTTTTATTAAAATAGATTTCAAGTTTATAATGTCTATAAAATTGTATATTATAACCATATATATTTATTAAAAGAATAAGTTTCACTTAATGCTAAGTAATGTTAAGTCAAGTCAAGTTTATAAATTAGATTTAAGATTTGTGTTTTAGGCTTAGGATTATGCAAAGGAGGGAGGAAGAAAAAGGAGGGAGAGAGACATATCGAGAGCGGGGAATTAGAGAGAGAGCGGCTCAGAGAGAGAAAGTGTCAGAAACTAAGATAGATGTTAAGAAAAGGAGAGTCAAGGGGGAGAGAGAATGAGAAAGAGGATGAGACATAAAAAGAGAGAGGGAGAGAGAGAGATAGGAATAAATGGAAAGAGGGAAGGTGTGAAAGAAAAATAGAGAAAGCGAGAGAGAAAGAGGGAAAAAAAAAGAGAGGGAGAGGGGGAGAGAGAAACGGGGAGGGTTATTGAGAGAGAGTTGGGAATATTGAGAGAGAGAGAGAGAGAGGGATAGGGAGAGATAGACATAGTGCAAGTGGGAGAGGGAAGCGGTAAGAGAGGCAGTGAAAGTGAGACAAGGATAGAGAATGTGAGAGAGACATCGGGAGAGAGAGAGAAAAAGAGAGAATGAGGTAGAGGGATATAGATAGGGGGAGATAGAGATATAAAAAGAGAGAGAATGAGAGAGGAAGTAAGAAAATGAGAGTGGCAGAATTAGAGAGGGGGAGAGGTGAAGAGTTTTACAAAGAGAGTGAGGAGGATATAATGTCAGAGAGTATGTGAAAGAGACATTATGAGAGTGAGAAAGAGAAATATTGGGAGGTAATGAGAGAGGGAAATAGAAAGAGAAAGGGGGAGAAAGTGAAAGAATGGTGAGAGAGAGAAGGAGACAGGGGCCAAGGGGGGAGGAAGTAGAAATGGAGCGAGCAAGAGACAAAGAGATAGTCAGGTGAGATAGGAAGAGAGAGAGGGAGAGGGGGAAAGGGAGAGTAAGACACAGATAGAGAAGGTGATATATTGACAAAGAGATATAGAAAAGGATAAAATTTCACAAAGAGAGTGAGAGAGAGACATAGTAAGAGTCAGACATAATGATTGAGAAACAATGTGAGAGAGAGACAGGAGTGAGAGCTAATAGCCAGAGTTATAGGGAGTTGGAGAGATAATGAGAGAGGGAAAAAGGTATGGAATGAGGGAGGGCCTATTTTGACCCTTCAACATTCTTTCAAAATATATTCATACACATTTTTCATTTATTAACCATCTAAAGTAATATTCTCATTGGCATTTATTGCAGAAAGGATTTTTTGAACTAGCATCTCCCATCTTTGCTCATGAATCTCTATTCCCTAACTCCCATGATGAGAACCATGAATTTATGTTAAAACCTTTGGCATGTTGAATCTTCAAAATTTTTGTTATTTTCCACATAGAATTTTCAGAGATGAGGAAGAGGACAAGGGGGATGTACTTTGTTTGAATCGATCATTGAAAATTGTAAATGAGATGAAAAGCAACTCTATGGTTTCATTTGATTCGTTTGATGCTAACTCTAGTTTTCGTAGATTTTATTTTCATTGAGTATTACTTCCCATGATTTTATTTTCATGGTAGGATAGGAATCTTTTCTATATAATGTATTATTGTTTACGTTGTTTGAACATATCATTAACAATTTTAAATTAGAAAGGGAAAAAATAGGGTTCTATTTAATTTATATGTTTATAAACAATGTTTTTTTTTTAATTTCACTGTGTAGCAAACATTTTCCTTTTGGGAGATATTTAGTTTTCTTTATAAAAAAAAACTCCTTTGTGTCAATATCATTTTATCTATCTTATGTAAATTTGTGTGGTTGAATATATCTTTTGCAAAGGAATGGCCTTACATGGTTAATGATTCTCTAGGTCATATATATGATTACACACCATGAAATGCCTACTGTGTGGATCTTTTCTTAGAAATTTATTTATTTTAAATCATGTTTTTACTTGGTTTATATTCTATACATTTATCTCATTGAACATGTGTGACTCTATGGAGGAATATTTTTCTAGTTATTTATTTTACCCTCAATGATATTTGTGTAAACATATTTAGATCATTTTTTGTAATTTACACTTGAAGGTTTGATGTTGAGTAATATTTATTTTTATATTTTTAAATGTATATATTACAAATATTTCATAATGATATCAATTCCCTTTCAACGAAGAGTTCGTAGTTTTCATTTTACATTTGTTTTCGAGGTTTTATTTTTTTAGCAACTTTGTTTTTATCATTTTTGCTAAAACTTTATAAGAAACAGAATATAATTTATCATGTAGGTGAAAAAACCTAGATCTACCCTAAATCCAGATCAAATATTTCAAGGTGCAAGCCTCTTTTGTGGGTGCAAAACTTGGGGAATGTTTTGCAACTAGAAAGGTGTAATCAATTTATTAGCTTAATAGATTTAAATTTAAGATGCATCTAGGTTTTTTTTATACCATATGTATTATAAGGATTGTATGGATGTTTATAAAGAGTGAATTGATGTCTCCTAACATTTAATATAAAGTTATATAACTATGATAATGTTAAGGGTGTTAAATATAATTGTGTTTATCACATAAAATCATATAAATAATATGATTGATAATGATATATACAAAGAAATATTCCTCATATTTGTTTTTCCTGCAATATTAAATGGTGAACAAAATGCATAAACTATTACGTAATTTTAGATAATATTGTTTAGTTTTAAATAAACGTATAAATGTTTAACTTTATATTTTATTATTTTCAAATTATAATTTCAACGATAGTCATGAATTTTTGATTGAAGTAAACGATCAAAATTATAATTCAAATAACATCATAAATAACTAAGAAGCTATTTTCTTTACCTTCTCTTCACCAAAAACGTTGAAAATGTAGTTGTTAATTATTTTAGAGAAGAGGGATGAAATAAAGTGTTTTGTTTGGTATTATATTATTTTGTACTAACATAAATATATTTCAACAAAAAATTCATCCTTTAAAGAAAGGGTAGAAAATTCATTGCTATGTTGATATTTCAACTAAACTATATTTATGACTAGTTTAAAACAATAAAGCAGAAATTAACTTTCATTACCTCAAACAATCCCTACATTTCACTTTCTAGGTGAAGATGCATGTTTACATCTCTATTAATCCCTCTACGGTTTTATCCATTATACATAGATATATTATTGGTATCAGAGATAGATATATGATTGGTAAACTCTCTCACTCTACAACTTCTATTGGTAGGAGGCAGATATCTGGTGACAATGCATAATCAGTGGCCATTGAGTTCAAAGATCCATAGTCTCCTAGAAGTTTTACACCACTCAAAAGATTGTGTTTTTTTTATTCTTGCTGTAATCAAGCATAGTAGTATAAATGAAAGCACTAGCTAATAAGTTAATATCTCGCCAAATAATTTTTAAGAACTTCTCTATGTCTCAACAAGAATCTTCTATATTTTCAATGATGGTATATCTTATTTATATCCATATCTCTATGAATATGAAACCATACACATTAGTGCTACAATTCATGGAATGAAATAATCACATGTGTAGCTAAATGTTTGAAAAAGATGCTCGAGACAAAGATAAAAATAATACCCTTTAGAGAATAATTAAATCTAGCATCTAGTAATTACACAACTCCCTTATACGAGGATGTAGAGCACCAATCATGCAATAAATATATTTTAATTTCCAATTCCATTTATTGATGTTATATTTTACAATTTTTTTATAAAAAATATTGAAAGGTTTTTGATCTCATTTTCTCTTAATGTTGCATTTATCCATACTTCAATGATTAATGACATCATAAATGAAACTAGAAATTGGTCGACTCCCATATATGATATATTTTTTTTAGTCTATATCTTGGTTTCCTAAGAGTATAAGGAAATTTTTTATTTAGTGGCATATTTTTACAAGCTTCCAACAAAACATGTATAGTCTCGAACATTATCTAAATAAAAAAATTCTTTAAAACATAAATTTAATTTATAAATTTTACAAGAATGTTAATGTGATTGTAGAAATTATTTTTAAATTATCATTTTTTCATTATAATATATTTAAAATTTTGAATCCAATTGTATCCATTAACTTTATAAAAGTATATATTTGAATCCAAAATTCGTTTGCAAACATAAATAATATATTGAGAATGCATCCTTCTTTCATTATATTATACCAATCTAACTCGCAGATGCATATTATTGGTCAATCCACATATGTATATATATTTTTTAAATACTTGTGATTTTGTTTTTTACTTTTTTTCCAAATTTAAAGTAATATATAATTGAAAACCTTTCATCGTTTAGTTTCTTATCATTATCTAATCCACTCAATTCTTGTAACAAGTTTAGCCCCTATTTATGTCATTCCATTCAGTTGTTTAGTCATTAACATTTTCCACATGTATCATTATTTATAAACTAGTGATCTTTTTTGGATGGCTATAGATGTTTTTTTTCCTTTTTTGTTAATTTGAGAACTTTCATTATTTCATAAGATTACATTGGTTTATATAATTTCTATGATCCTATTGTCCTCACCCATACCCTATTTGTTGGCCAGTAGGTAATTACTAAAAATTATAGCCAATTACCAAAAATAATTTTTTAACTAGAACAAAAAAGACACATTATATTAGAAAACCTTCAATATTAAGATGCTCCTAGATACAATTACAAATAATATGAATTTATAGGGGCACTATGCTCGAGTTTGGATCATGGTGATGGAGGAGGCCTAATGTCACAGTGGATGTGCTTCACCATATAGCCTGTATCCCTTCGAAGTGATCCAATTTATGTTATAAGAGCCATTGTACCCTTTTCATGCTAGTCCAATAATCAAGAATATATGAATGGTTTATTTGCAACTCATTCATGACACTAACAATTGTATTCTTGTCTTCATGTCAGTCTTTGTTGAGTTTCTCCATAGGTTGGGTGATATGTCGAAATTGACTAATAAGGTTGTATTGGGAGGAAATAAGTCCTAAATAATAAGGGTGTGCGCTAGAATGGGGTAGAGGGTCTCACCATGTCCCAAATCTCCCACAAGCTATCATCCTTGTTGATCCCTATCTGCAGTTCCATTTCTAGCTCTACCTCATTGATAAAGCATTGCACTCCAAGCTATATAAAAATATTTCTTACAAAAAAAACAACTATTTCCACAAAAGAAATCAATACACCTAGATAGAACACCCCCATAAGCCAAATATGTACATTGTAGACGTATATAAGTGGTTAGGGATAGCATTCACATCATAAGTCGATAATCACACCAAACCCTCCATCTAAACAGTAGAAACTCAAGGTCCTTATAAAACGAGGACAACCACTTGATGCTAGATGAGTCTCTGTATTCTAGTCCACCCACTAACAAAATTCGCCCCATCACCAAAACATAAACTATGGACTAAACCAAAACCTCGCAAAAAATCATAATATTAATCAAGAAAATAAAGATCCAATGTCCATGGTTAATTAAGAATAAGGTCAATACTAGTGAATTATGGTAGTTCTTAACTGCCACCAAGATGAATACATAGATGATGAGATCAAGACATATATAGTGAACTTAGCTTAGTGATGTATAAACCATTGACATACCCCTCTGTGAAAAATATTTCCTGGTACATCTTATTGTTTCTCTAGTGTGTATCATTTGACCAAGAGCATTATTTTTTCTACCACCTAGCATTGTAAAACGAAAAGGAAACTTATTTTAAAGAGTCAAATGAGTCCTTTGACTAGACAAGCTTGGAATGATCCTAGCATCACCTTATACCTTATATAATTTAGTATTTCCCATATTAATTCTCAGTTATTCCCTAGTTTGAGCACGCAAATCCCCAAGTCCCATGCCTGAACCAATGCAGCTACTCCCACCCCCATCATCTTGTTGAAAGTAATAAAAAATAATCTCATCAACTAACATAAATTCACATGTTCTTACATGGCTTCGGGGTGTCAAGACAACCATCCTTAATTATAATTAAGGTCAAGTTAGTGGTAGGAACCTCCGTGAGCCTCACTTCGTGATGTTTTTTCAATGCCAATGGGCGGCTATCAATATGTGTTACTTGCATGTCTATTTGGATCTTAATTCGTGATTGAAATCTCCACCATCTTAAGGGGATCCCCTATTGGGTAAATATGGAATGAAGAATGCGACATGCAACCACATGGTTGAGACTTAAAATGCATTGGACATTTTTTTAACTATATTGTACTTATTTAATTTTTAGTCTTTCTACATAATCCATTATTATGAAGATATACTCTAGTAACTGATTATATGTTAATTTTTTATTTTAATATATTTGGATGAAAGTGGGATGCATTACATTTATACATTAAAAAAAACATTGATTGGTTGATGGAATGGATTGAATGATGGAAACCATAAACTTATGGTAAATTATCACGGCATGGTATGACTACATTGGTCAATGAAGTTGAACGTGAGAGAGATACCAATAATATTGCGAAAGAAATTGATTTATAAAATGGTTTAAAACTTAAACAGGGTATCATGTCCACCCATACTATTTTTTTTTAATATTATATTGATTTATATCGTCTATTTTTTTTTAATTGCCATAAATTATAGGTATAAGTATTTTTATCAATTTAGAATGTGTTTTTCACGTGCATGACATTACACAATTAAAACAGTACGAGGTTATGTGGTGTAATTTCCACAAATTCTACATCAAAAAGTTGGATGAAAAGATGAAAACTTCTAATATTGGGATTTTCGAATTATTTTAGGTTACTAATTCTTGCTTAAGAACTGATAGACATCCAGAAGTCTCTCAAAATAGATACTATTATTTGCAATATATACTGTAATATGACTTTAAATACTTCAAAACATTTTTGTTCTACGTTAAATCATAAAAGTACAAATGAATGAATGTGATCTTGACATGATTGTTGTTCAACATGGTAATTGATTTACCATGGTTAATACAATAAATATTAAGATTATATTTGATGTTGGATGCTGATATGGAGGGTTTGTTGCAACCCTCGCTCACATCACTCTCAATTTCCAAATACCCTATTTTTCTAGTATAAATAAGAAAATAGGTGGAATCGTTAGAAATGCAGCACACAATTTTAGGCAACAAGGGCACAATTCAAATTACAACATAAATTAAGATACAAAAAATATCTTGGACATTCTAAGTTATTACAACATTTCTTTTTAGTGCACCCTAGCAAAGACAATAGGTCCTTCCATGTCCTAGCTAGACAATCTACCATGTACAATTTTTGGCCAACAATATTGTAGGCTATCAAGAAATCTCTCTAAGATATCCTAGGACCTTCAAATGTTGGAGTCATTTTCTAAGGATTTGTCTCACAAATGTTAGGTCATTCAATGTGTCAATGCTATTGTTGCAATACTTCTCTTAACTTTATCTCACACCAAACCCTAGTGACCATAGTCCTGACAATATTTAACCCCTGCATCACAAAATAAAATGACCACAATATGATTACAACAAAAATACATGCATTATATAGTGATAAATTTGCAAGAATGTGGACACTCTCCTCATTTTATAAGACAAGTGAGTTATCCCAACAATATAAAATGGACCAAGTGCACAAAAACCTAATATAAGCTATTAGGGTATATCCACATCAATAGTAATTTATTGAATATATACAAGCATAATGTGGTGGTTGGAATCCACCTCCAATGTGGTGGGGTCTCTAAGCTAAGGCTCCACATTTCAATCAATCCTCATTACATCATTTTGTTCTCTCTATAAAAAGGCTCTAAGCTTTAGTGCTCCTCAGCATATCCTAATTTAAAACAAAATCCATGTATTACACTCTACAAGCAAGAATCCCTCAATAGATCCACTCAACATCTTAGACTATGTTGTCTCCTTGTAGTGATCCAAGTGGGAAGTCCACTTATCCTAGTGCATGTTAAGATCCTATCATCAATGTCATGCATGTAATGTAGATGATAATTTAACATATGATATCTTCTAAAATCTAGATGATTTTAGTGCCAAAAGACACCTTTACACATATATCAAGGACAATCATCCATTTATAGTAAGATATCTAAATTTTGAAAGACCAAAAATAGTCTATGCTATATCAAAGCGATTAATATTTCCTGGTTCAATCCACATAACATAAAGTTTACCAATAACATAGTGTAAACACCTTGATACAAATAAGAAAGCTAATACTTCTTCTCAATGAGGAAAATAATTTTAGCAAAAAGAGTATTCTCCCTCTAAATATCCATTGCACCTTTTGAAAAAATTTAGCCACCATACTTTCAAAATAAATCCATAATGGCATGAAAAGAACCATATCCCAAACACTACTCCACATTAAGGAATCACAATAGACCACCTCTAAAAAAATTTAATTCCCACCGATGGAAGAATTCCATTAAATATGGTTAGAATATATCCTAGGAGGCATACTTAGCTTCATCAATAATTACATCCATATTTAAATCTTTTAGGATGAAAGGGTAAATATGTAATGTTTACTCAACTTTCCTTTTGTGGTTCTAGATCAGCCCATATTTTAAATCGATATCATATTTTTGGACAACGTCCTTCTCACTCCTTCGAGTAACTAAAGGAATTTATTGTGATCTTGAGGAACACACATCCTAATAAAAATTCAAATATTGATTCACTACAATGATTTGTTTTTCTTGAATGTATATCTTGTAAGTTTTATATGTCACACTATATACAACAAAAATATTATTGATACTCAAGGATTCCTACTCATCCTCTTTTCCATACGAACATGAACATATACTAGATGGTGAAATACAGAGAAATGTGATACATTTTGTTTCATACAAATGAATTCCTCCTTCATTTTTTTTCTTTAAAGATATTTCTCAAAAAACTCTTCAAAATATAAATTTTGGTTTTATAGGATTATGCCTAAGACACTTGGGAAAATATAGGTCATTTATCCTATACTTCATAGCATCAATAATATAATTGTTTTTATTTAATACATAACTCCATTTTTAATATTGATTGTAAGCCAATATTCACTCTCCCTGCTCGCCCTGGATCCCTACAAAAAAAAGAGTTAAAGTTTCAGGGATTAGGTTGCCTCCATTTCCTTGAAAAGTAAATAATCTTCTAACCCTATCTATTTTTTCAAAGCATGGACATAAAAAAATTGTGATGTTACATAATGTTTCATCATATTTTCATAAACATATATTTATTCTATTTTATGCAGAATTATCATGAAATCATAATAATGCTGTTAGATTTCAAAGATGAGGACATAATCCATACATATTAAAGCTGGATTAAACGTGCAAGTCTTTCATGGAATATTTCCTTCTTTTGCCATTCGATTTAAAAATGTGTTTTCGACAATGCTTTGGATAACAAACATACATTACAATAAATCCTCATTCATTAAGGATCTTCATTTCTCTAAAATTATTTCTGAGATCGAGTTTAATTAGTCTAATGTTTGATGATAATATACTATTCAAAATATCAAAATAGAAGAAGTGTTGTAATATTCCAAACCATTAATATACAGTGTATAGGAAAAGGATTTTTAACAAAATTCCCTCACATAACCGATGGAATTATTCAGTAACAACCCTTAGATTTAAGGAAAATGTCATATTTGTTTGCAAATGTGAATTGATGCAATTTTACCTTGAGGACATAATTGAGATACAATCGATTTTTTGTATCCTAATTATGGATTTATATTATTTTTATTTTCTTTTTAGAATTTATTCAATTTTATACATACATACATACATAACAAATTGGAAAAATTCTACAGAGAGAAATATAATTTTTTAATTTTTATTCCCTTGTAATAATACTTGGTGGATCCAAATTATTAAAAAATTAGAGATAAATGTTCAATAACATTTAACAACTGTCGATCAACTATAAAGTAAGCAGTAATTCTAACACTTGTTTCATTTGTAATATCCCCATCTAGCCTACGTGGCATAACTATTTTCTTAAAATAAAGTAAATTATTTAAATCCCGATTTGTTGATACAATGAAGAATTTGGTGTTCAGATGATGAAATCTACTGTAGAGTTATTAAGTTGTATTATGTTTAAATTTAATATCACACAACATTCAACGAATTACATCCATTCCATATTTTTATGGAATCGTAAATATAAGTGAATTGTTGTATTTTGAACTTATACAACACATTTTTAATAAAATTTAAGTTTAATTTAAAAAATATTTCATTTTTTACTATTATGAAGTATTAATTATTTTTAATTATAATATAATATTAATTAACTATAATAACTTTAAATAAAGTTTATAAACTATTATTTTTAATTATTAATAAAATAATTTAAATATCTTAAGTAATAGAGTTTAAATATGCTTATGACCACATGTAACAATGGTCTTATGTTCTTCCAAATGATTCTTGTTGAAGTTTGTTATGAGAATTTAGATAATATACACAACAACTCTTTTTGTAAAATTGTAATGCAATAGAATTGCACTGTAGTAAAATTGTTAAAGAAAAGCTCAGATAGTGTAGGAATGAGTTTCAAATCTAGGTTTTGAGTTTTTGATTGAGGTGAAGTTTCCTATGAGAGTTTAGCCAACATAGGCTACAACTCTTCTTGAAAAGTTGCAATGTAATAGAATTTCAATGCAATCCACTTGTTAAAGAATAACTAACATAGTGCACAGATGAGTTTCAAATTAAGGTTTTGAGTTTTAAA
>APFE030319079.1:0-10583 GCA_000404065.3 Pinus taeda
AACAGGCATTGGTATATTGATCAACAATGGTATGAAAAATCTCGGATATGAATATGGTTATGATCAATGTTGCGAACATCTCAATAACATCCTGATTTTATCTCTAAATCATGATTTTTTGGCATAGTTGATGTTTCCCTATTTTTATTGATATTTTGATGGTATCTTGATTTTGCCGATGTTTGCCAATTTTTACCGATATTTTCCTGATTTTCTTCATTTTTTGTTTTTTCAGAACCTTGCCAATTTTATTCCAATGCTAATCTTCACAGCATTAGTTATCATCATATATGCACAATTATTTTGGCAATATCACACCGTTATATATAGAACCTCAAGTATCACAGTTGCATGTGACTTAGTCATTGCAAGACAATGGTGTAGTATTCCAATTTGACATTACAGTTGTATGGCATTATAGTGTGTCATCATCATTGTATGTAGGGTTTGTTTCTCAACAATATTTGTTTTGAAACTTTAATGACATTATGGTTGGTCTATCCTTAAAGCATGATATATGTTGTACCTTAAGAAACCAAATTCCTGGTTGTATAGAAATTGTGCTTAAGACATTAATGTTTCTAACTATTGTCACTTGTTTGTCACTTAATTGTATGTTGTATTCTCAAATGAAGGACCTGAAATACTTGGTTTTAAACCCTCAATACTTAGGTGACATGAAAATCTCAGAATGCCATTTGATTGTTGAATATAAATGATGAATGAAAAAAGCTTGAAGAAATCACAGAAAATATGTTGTTTTACACAGAATCTACTATCTGTGACACTTGGAGAAGTTAAAGATAATATGATGTCTTACACAGAAACTACTATCTGTAACTCAGGAGAATTGCAGAGATGGGAACTTCAAGTATAGGAGTGCTCTTTTAAGGGATTTTAACTTCATTTACATAAGCAAATAAAGACCTGCAACTTCATTACCATACATAAAGGAAGAAAACATTTGATGGCACATAATAGAGAAGTCACAAAATCATACCCAATAATGTATGGAAAACTTTTGATTCTTCATTAATCAATAGTTTTATCAAGAATATAGTGGCCTAGTCTCCAAGTTCTCTGAAGTTCGAACCCTTTTTTTCTATAATCTATGCCTCTTTATACATCATAGGATAATTAATAACTACCCAAAATTGTCAAACTACCTAACTATCCTCTAACTACTTTGAAGTAAAGATCATTACAAAATATTACATTTGAGGGTAAAAACACCTCATTCATTTCAAGAAAACAAGATAATAAGAAGTAATAGAAATCAGAGAATGATGGGAGATTATTGCTCGCTGTTAGAATCTATAGTTTGAGCCTGTGGTTCTGCTGATGTATCTTTGTGTTGCTCTATCATCCATTAATGGTGTATGGTGAGTGACTTGGAAAATTAACATATGAAAGTAGTGGAAGATGTGGAATGAGCGACATGGGGCAAAAAGCTTTGGGAGCTCACTATGGGGCTAAAGAATGTACGGGATCTTCAATGAGTTTGAAACCCCGTAGTAATTTCTGGCCATGCATTGCGGTCAACCAACCTAATGTCAAGGTCAACTGCGGGGGTTGAGATTTAATTAATCTTCGTGCTTATTGCTCCCCCGTAGCGCACCTCAACGTACTTATCAAGTTATCACTTGATCGCACCTCTTGAACCTGCATTACCTTTAGACAACAAGCCTTCGATTACCATGGAACTCAATAATTAACACTCTGGTTCATAACCTGTCATTTCCACCTTTTCAACACACCTTTGACTCCAATATGGACCCGATAGGAAATAAAACTACCAGTTAATGATTTATTGGGTCCAATTTCAAAGACAAACCCCGATTAATTTCCGACCCAATGTTTGAAAATTATATATTACAGAGCAATGGAACACATAGAATATTGAAGAAATATAAACACAGAAAACACATAAAACCAGAGAGACACAAATATACGTGGTTCACCCAGTTTGGGCTACGTCCACCCCGAACAGCCAGTCCTTCCTTTCTATTATCCAACAAAATGAAGAGACACAACGTACAGCGGATCCGCTATAATATCCTCTGTTTTCTCTCATAGTCTCACCTCTCTGTTTCTCGCTCAGAGAATACACATCTATTACATATCCTCAAATACAATGCCCTCATACAAAGGCAGGGGTTTCCTTCTAGGGAAAAAACCATAAACTAAACATAAGTTCTACCATCGGATCATCCGCCTAATGAATGACCCAGATTGACTAGAAACTACTATACTCCTTTGATAGGTCTCCGTGAAGAAAGGAATTCTAAAATATGGCTAATGTAATTCCCCCCCGCATGGAGGGGTGTACAAACTTCCTGGGGTATATATCCAGTTGAAACAAAGACCTTTGAACAATCATGCTCCACACTCAACAATCTCCCACTTGGAGAATGATTGTAGCAATTCCACCGCTGCTTCATTTTCTGGAAAATGACTCCTCTTTGGACCTGGCTGTTTCTCATCTTCATCGTCATCCTTGAAGACCAATTGAAACTGAGCATATTCTCAGTTTCTCCCTAGTTACAACTTTTGTTAGCATATCTATAGGATTCTAGCTAGTGTGTATCTTTTCCAACTTCAACTTTCCATCTTCCAACATTGATCGTATGAAATGGTACTTGAGCTGTATGTGTTTAGTACTGGAATGAAATGCTGAGTTCTTTGCAAGATGAATGGAACTTTGGCTATCATTGTATAACATGCCCATATCATGCTCCTTACCCAATTCACCCATAAACCTTTGTAACCAAATCATTTCTTTACTACCCTTTGTAGCAGCAACATACTTTGCTTCTGTTGTTGAAAGTGCAACAACACTTTGGATTTTTGAAACCCAACTAATAGTTGTTCCACCTACAGTAAATACATAGCCTGTAGTGCTCCTCCTGTTATCTCTGTCACTTGCCATATCTGCATCAACATATCCCTATAGAGAAATGTTTGAACCACCAAAGCATAATGCTTGATTTGTGGTACCTTTCAAATATCTGAGAATCCATTGCACTGCCTTCCAATGTTCCTTTCTTGGATTGTTCATGTACCTGCTTACAACTCCCACTGCATGTGCAATATCAAGCCTTGTGCAGACCATTGCATACATTAAGCTTCCAACTGCTGATGCATATGGACTTTAGACCATATAATCCATGTCTTCTTGGGTCTTTGGGCACATTTCCTTACTAAGTTTGAAATGGCTAGCAAAAGGTGTACTAACTGGTTTTGCATTGTGCATGTTAAATCTTTTCAACACCTTTTGTATGTACTCATTCTGAGACAATGTTAATTTGCGATTTTTCCTGTCTCTAGTTATTCTCATACCAAGGATTTGTTTTGCAACTCCCAAATCCTTCATTGCAATTGAATTTGCCAATTTTCTTTTGAGCACATTTATTTCCTGCATGTTAGACCTTGCAACAAGCATGTAATCTACATACAATAACAATATAATATAGTTGCCATCCTTTTGCTTTTTCAGATAAACACAATGATCAGAGTGACATCTAGTATAACCTTGTTCAGACATAAACTTGTCAAATTTTAGATACCACTACCTTGGAGCCTATTTTAAGCCATACAAGCTCTTCTTCAAACTGCACACTAGTTTCTCCTTCCCTTTCACATCATATCCTTGTGGCTGTTGCATATATATCTCTTCCTCCAAATCCCCATGGAGAAAGGTTGTCTTTACATCTAACTGCGCAAGATGCAAATCTTCAACTACTACTAGACGTAAAATAGTTCTGATTGAAGTCATTTTAGCAACAGGAGAAAATATTTCATCAAAATCAATACCTTTCTTCTGTGTAAACCCCTTCACCACAAGTCTAGCTTTGTACCTCTATTTTCCTCCATCTTCTTCCTTCAGACTATAAACCCATTTATTCTTCAATGTAGTTTTTCCTGTAGGTAACTTGACTAGGTTGCAAGTTTGGTTATGCATTAAGGAGTCCATCTCTTCTTCCATGGCTACCTCCCACTTCTTCCTGCTTTCAACCTGCATTGCTTCTTCATAACATTCGGGTTCACCAGAATCAGTCAACAATAAGTAATATAATGAAGGAGAGTATCGTTCAGGGGGTCTACTTATTCTTCAAACCCGGCAACAAATTCCTTGAGTGGAGAATCTTCATCCCCTTTTCACTCATGTGTCCGAGCCTATGATGCCATAATGTTGCATCTGCTCCTTTGGAAGTTAAAGCATTAACAGAGTTAGAAATACCATAGCATAAATACAATGTACCAACCTTTTCACCTTTTCCTATTACCAGGGCTCCTTTGGTGACCTTCCAAGCTTTATCTGTGAAAGTTGTCACACAACCTTCACCGCCTAACTGATATATTGAAATCAGATTTTTCTTTAGATCTGGAACATGCCTTACCTCCTTTAGTAGCCATTGGTTTCCATTCTGGTGTTTTACAAGGACCTTACCCATTCCAACAATTTTACAGGGTTTATCATCACCCAAACGAACTTGTGCAAAATCTCCTTGAACATAGTCATGAAAATATTTCTTATCGGGTGTGGCATGGAATGAGGCCCCTGAATCTACCACCCAGGAATCAGTAATATTTTCAAAAGAAAGAATCAAAGCATCTTGTAACACCTCACCTGTCACATTTTCTTCATGATTGTTTTCTTGCTGTGCATCCCCTTCTTTTCCTTTCCGAGATCTACAGACTTTCTTTAGATGTCCTTTCTTTCCACATTTCTAGCACACTATCCCTGATCTAGAATTGGATCTGCCTTTCCTTGATTTACTGCGATATCCTGAGCTCTTTCCTCTTTCCATTTTTCTTCCCCTAGACTCTGCACTCAAAGCATTACCCAATGTCTCACCAAAGCTTTTTTATTGCATTTCCTCACTAAGGATAGCACTAACAACATCATCAAAGTTTAAAGTACTAGATCCAAAAACAGAGTTACTAATGGCCATTACTAAACCATTCCAACTTTCTGGCAATGAGCACAAGAATAACAGAGCTCTAACTTCATCATCAAAGTTTACCCCTACAGAACATAACTGACTTGTAACAGTATTAAAATCATTTAAATGGTCTACAATAGATCCACCTTCTGACATCTTCATATTAAATAATCGTTTCATAAGAAGTACCTTGTTTGAGGCTGAGGGATTTTCATATAGTTTCTCTAACGCCTTAATCAAACCCTTTGTTGTTGTTTCCTTCAAAATGTTGAAGGCAACCGATGTTGCAAGGCACAACCGTACTGTTCTAAGTGCCTTTCTATCGAGAAGGTTCCATTCTTCATCTTTCATACTCATCGGCATCTTTGTTTTTCTGCCCAATGGTAGGTATAGATCTTTCTGATACAAATAATCTTCCATCTACATCTTCCACAACGAGAAGTTTTGGCCATTAAATTTCTCGACCCCAAACTTACCATATTCCGCCATTTCTCCCACTCAAATGAGGAATCCTTCTTTCCTACGAGTTTATCAGCCAAATAGACCTTCAGCTCTGATACCAATTGTTTGAAAATTATATATTACAGAGCAATGGAACACATAGAATATTGCAAAAATATAAACACAGAAAATGCATAAAACCAGAGAGACACAGATATACATGGTTCACCTAGTTTGCGCTACATCCACCCCAGATAGCAGTCCTTCCTTTCTATTATCCAGCAAAATGAAGAGACACAACCTACAACAGATCTGCTATAATATCCTCTATTTTCTCTCACAGTCTCACCTCTCTGTTTCTCGCTCAGAGAATACACATCTATTACACAACCTAAAATACAATGCCCCCATACAAAGAGAGGGGTTTCCTTCTAGGGTAGAAAACCCTAAACTAAACATAAGTTCTATCGTCAGATCATCCGCCTAATGAATGGCCTAGATTGACTAGAAATTACTATACTTTTACAAGGCAGTTTTACATCTGTTTTTAGCTTCGGGGGCACTGCCCCCGAAACCCCCGTTGGGGGGACCGATGGCCCCTGAACCCCCTATCCGGGGGAATCGGCCCCCCTGAACCCCCGCAGGGGGGACAAGTCCCTCCCTACACCCCCTGCATGGAGGGGTGTACAAAATTCCTAGGGTATACATCCAGTTGAAACAAAGACCTCTGAACAATCATGATCCACACTCAACACCCGATACCGTTGGCATCATACAGACCCGATAGGAAATAAAACTACCAGTTACTTTCTGACCCAATACTGTTGGCATCATACGAACTCGATAGGAAATAAAACTGCAAGTTAATGATTTATCGGGTTTGATTGTAAAGACGGGACCTGATTACTTTCCGACCTAATATCCGACCCAATATCCATCAGATCTCGTCTCTTTTGATGGATAGCTGAGATTGGCCTAGACTTAAGAAAATTAAACTAGATTTGATACACCATCACATCTGATCTCTGAAGTAAAACCCATTCTAGTTAACTACGCAATTGCCATCGGATTTGTGGCCTGTTGATTGGACAACCCAGATCTTCTTGCGGGTTTATCACTTTCATATTTTTTATTTTTCTTTCATATTTTTGGTAAAACTGAAAATAAAACCTAAATAACAATGGATGCTACAACATCTAGCTCCACCTGGGGATAGTTCTTTTCCCACAGAAGCACTAGGAACCGCAGATTAGTGCTTTCACCTCGGGCATGGAGTCATATATTGCTTAACCAATTCAAATTCTATGGCATATGTACACTAAATTCACCCTGGTATCTACATGATATGATGCTTGTGCTTTGATAGCAAAGTGCTAAGAATCATAGATCAGTAGCCTTAGTTGGGCATGGAATCTGAAATTATGAAAACCCTGAAACTTGAAAGACTAAAACCTAGCATTCTTGAGATCTAAAACCTCTCCAAACTAGTTTCCAACTAGGACAGTCACCCTTATTTATCAGCTAAAATTAAACTAAAGAACTGCAACTGGAAACCAAATGCTCAACACCTAAGCTTATTTATGTACAGGTTCCTACCTATGTACATGACTAACCTCAATCAGGTGAAGTCAATCTTCCAATGGTACTGGATTAGCATTTGAGTGCCTGATCTAGAACCATTCTGCCAGTGAATTTCGAAAATACAACTCATCCTAAACAGAAAATAAACTATGCATAAGGGCAGCTCACAATAAAAATTAGGAATATATCCACAAAATGGTATGTGTAGGCTGCTAATAGATTTCTCCATGTAATCTGCCACGGGATCTTCAAAAGTATAAGAGAAAATATGGTCCTGATCAGCGCCAAAAGAAAAAATCTCTATGTACGAAGGTTCTTGCTCGAATAAACCTTTTATTGGGATAATATGCTCAATAGAACAATCAGCAACATCTTTAAGAAAATGATGTACGTCACTTTTATGCCTCCACTTTTCATCTTTGAGCTTTGATTGAAAATAATTTGTAATTATGACCTCAAGAAATAAAAGAAAATTTTTCACATCACTATATGACATATCACCAACTTCAAATAGATTGTTTACCTCTGATCCATGGTGTTAAGTTATGGTATGTTCTATGCTTATAACAATTTTCTTCTTTTTCGTATTATATTCCATAGATTAGCAATCACATGTACATAAAGTAAAGTGCAGATAGAACATTTAAACGATCAACAGAAAACAAGGCAAAACAAGAGACACAAGATGTGGCGGCTAGCCAGGGACAAACCCCACAATGTGTGGGGAAACCCTTTGATAAAATATTCTTTTATCTTCAATAATTCAGCAGAGAGAAATAGTACAATAAATCTGATTCATATCAGCAGTAGCAAACCCTAGATTGGCAGCATCAGCATTAGCGGCTTCATTATCAAACTAGGGCAGACGATATCTCACAAACCGACCGTCAGATTGACTTCATTCCACCACTAAAAGTTGCAGCTTCCAGAGGAGGTTCAGATGAACCTACATCGTAGTTCAGATGAGGAAATCTTCTAGGCCACGCAGTTCAATCTTTACTTCTGCAGTTGCAGCTTCAGTTTCAGCAGTTTCCGACTTCAAACTAGGGCAGTCGATATCTTGCAAACTGTTCGTCGGATTGACTTCATTCCACCACCAAAAGTTGCGGCTTTCAGAGGAGGTTCAGATGAACCTACAATGCAGTTCCAAAGATGAGATCTTCTAGGCCATGAAGGTCAATATTTGGATCTGCAGATGCAGCTTCAGCTTCAACAACTTCTGGCTTCACATGTGTGAGAGAGAGACCCATTTCTGCGCAGTAAAGAAGAGACTCATTGCTGCGCAGTAGAGAGAGAGAGATATGTGATGAAAAGTGTGTGAGAAAATGAGGAAAAGTCCTCTTATATTTATACACAACGTTGGTGTTTGAATAGATGCGACTGTTGGGCTTCTGAGCCTACATGAGTTGTAGGTCGGCTTGATAATACTTCCATAATCAAAATAAATTCATATCTCCATGAATACTTATCGGAATCGGATGGTCTTTATATCAATCCTACACCTCTCGACAAGAGGAATCTAATAAAAATATTATCAACCATGAATAAGATGACCCACATGAATTTTTTCCCTAGTTTCCAATTTAACACTCCCTCTCAACCAGGGAGAACTTCATCTGCAATTTGTCTATCGGTCGTTACTATTCATCCATCAAATGCACTACCCCGTACAGCCTGACCCTTGCCCTGCTCTACTCTATTTTTCCTGTTCTGCTTTGTCTTGTTATGCCCTGTACTGATCGGTACTGTTTTGCTCTGTTCTGCTCTACTCTTGCATTGTTCTGTTCTGCTCTGCTTTTGTCCAGATTATGAAGAAGAAGAAATGATCAAGGATGTATCATATTGACTCAATGTCTATCTCAAAGTATGTACCACTGGTCCCAGACCAGTCTCAACCAACCCGAAGTCAGCGTCGTAGTGAGTACAACTCCACTGGTCCTAGACCAGTATCATCCTCCACTGACTCAAAGTTAGTCTCAGAGTGCGTACTACTGGTCCCAGACCAGTCTCAGTTGACCCAAAGTCAGCTTCATAGTAAGTACCACTCCTACCACTAGTCCCAGACCAGTATCGCAGTCTCAAAGAGTGTACCATTAGTCCCAGACAAGTCTCAACCGACCTGAAGTTAGTGTCATGATATGTATCACTCTCACTGGTCCCAGACCAGTACTGCACTGACATGAAGTCAGTCTCGAAGTATGTACCACTAGTCCCAAACCAGTCTCAACCAACTCGATGTCAGCGTCATAGTATGGTACAACTCCTACCACTGGTCCCAGACCAGTATCACAGTCTCGGAGAGTGTACCACTGGTCCCAGACCAGTCCCAATCGACCCGAAGTCAGCGTCATAGTATGGTACAACTCCTACCACTAGTCCCAGACCAGTATCATTGATCCCAGATCAATGTAGGTCATCCTAGCGTAGGGAGTACGGTAGATACAACAATGCCTCCATCAGTACTACTATGGTCCCTAACTTCATTTCCCTGCTCATTGATCAGATGAGAGGTACTTCCCATGAGTCCCAGACTGCATGGGTAGGATGCCTCGACAGGAGAACTAATCAATCCTGTCCTCATAGGAGAACACATCAATCCTGCTACAATCGCCATGGAGAACACATCAATCCAGGCCGCCATGGAGAACACATCAATCCAAGCCTCATAGGAGAACACATCAATTCTGCTACAATCGCCATGGAGAACACATTAATCCAGGCCTCACAGGAGAACTAATCATCCTGCTACACAGGAGAGCGAATCATCATGTTCCACAAGAGAGCGAATCATCTTGTTCCATAAGAGAGCGAATCATCTTGTTCCAGTGTGCACCACCAGGGGAGGGTGAATCACCCTGTGGTCATATGTTGCTCCAGTAATAACCGCAAGCCCTCATAGCTCCCAGAGCTCAATGTATGCAACATGTGGGACCCTTGTACAAGGGTTTCTTGACGACTCCAAGTCATTTGGGAAAATCACATATTAGATCTTGCCTTGGGGTTTTGACAAGGTGTATCGACCTGTACATCATCTTAATGTGATGGAGCCTCCTTGCTCATTGACTTACCATATCCAAGATGATGTCTATCTGCTGGAGCAATCAACGAATACGAGATTCCTCAATAATCGAATCCCACCTCTGGTTGTTACAAAGAATCACAGTGGTATCCAATGTAAATCCAAATAGCTCACTGAAGAGCTTTCACAACTAGATTGCCTCACACGAGGTCATGCTAGCAGCAATATATTCTGTTTCGGCGGTGCTCAAAGCCACCGACTTTTGCTTCTTGCTCATCCAGGATATCGAAGCAAATCCCAAGGTGAAACATCACCTAGAAGTGCTCTTACAGTCCACCACATTGCCTACCCAATCAACATCAGTATATCCAAGTAGTCTCACATCTCCGGCAGTGTATCTTAACCCATTGTGCCACGAAGATATCTCAGAAGATCCTTGGAATCAATTGAGTAAGCCTCAAACAAATATGAGCTCACAATGCTAATTGCAAAACATATGTTCGGATGGAGGTTCACCAAGAACATCAATGCAAATGAGTTTATGAAACTCAGAGGCATTTCCCAAATCTGGTCCGACATCACTACCATATAACTTC